>LR991101.1:0-5000 GCA_905163515.2 Lymantria monacha
CCAAATTTGGAATAATTTGGTATAACTGCGCCTAAACGTTTCAGACACACTACAGGACACCTTTACAATACAAGGAAACCTTAAAACACCTCTACTTACACTAATACGAGATAACACCAAAACTATAATACATAATACATACACAACACGTACACATCATAAACACACATATACACATTTGACACAGTAGGCCAGCAATACAACAGCCGTTATTTAAAGCAACCATAACACATAATACTCTTTTTTGGTAAATAGACAAACAACAAACTCGCATAACAGAAATAGAACCAGATTTTTCGGTCCGCGTACCACGGATCTCGGACCAGACGGGCAACAACCCTAATCGATCAAGTCATTAGACTATATACTTTAGAAAGAACCAACCACAACTTGTTCTAGTGACACTTGTCACAGGACCTGCCCTGTGGGAGGAGCCTAATAAAAAATAATTACTTTGTTCTAAAACTTAAATTTTAATCACTAAATTAATACAAACTTTTATAAGCGCATAAATTTCAGAACCCCCCCAGTATACTCCTGACACAGTTTTTATGTGCCCAGGCTAAATATTTTACGAAATAACACACAAGCAAATAACATAACAAGCGCTGGGCGGGGCTTACAATAAACAATAATTATTTTGTTCCAAAACCTAAAATTTCAACCACCAAAATAATATTAACTTTTATAAGCGCATAAATTCCAGAACCCCCCCAGTATACTCCTGGCACAGTTTCCATGTGCCCAGGTTATATATCTAACGATATAACACATAAATAAATAAAATAACAACCTCTGGGCGGGGCCTATAATATATAATAGAACAAAGGATTAGTACAACTAGACTCAAGAAAATTTTTTACTAAACTCTATAATAAAATATTATTGGATATTGTTACGTAACTTGAAAGTTCACTTTTTGGATATTGACCCTAGAAATTTAGAATAGGTGTCGATCGACAGGGGTATCCCTTAAACGGGACGCTGCATCGAGAAACCGGACCTGGGATCGCAGATCACACCGTGACATAACAAAAACCCGGCCACATATACACCATATTATAATACATTTCTACACGCCTACATCTACAAACACGATACGTACACAGTACACACGACAAGTACACACATCCACAAACACAACAAGACACAACACTCCCACATACACACACAAACCACCACGTACGACGCTCGTCTTGTGGGGGCTGACCTCGGGAGCGTTTCGGCGGCCGGCGGCGACAATTGGCTGTTATTTTTATAACACCCCATCTTGTGCCGCAGCCGGTGAACCCGCGAGGGAGGACAGACCCTTGCGGGAGTGATAGCGTCGTGGGTGGAGGAACATCATCCTTACATTCTGCATACTATTATTCTAGACAAAACTGGGCCTTCTACACCCGAGCGACAGTTTATATAAGTAATTAATAATACGGACACGGGCGTGACACACACCCTGACAGAAGCCCTATAGATAATATTGACTAGTACCTAGCTATAACATAGCATAGGCAGAACATTGACCAACATATTTATTATTATTATCATTACAATTATTATTTTATTTATTCACATTTATACAACTATATACAAGTTCACCCACAAGCCGAACCCTTTACACTCGGCCGGTGATCATTGACACCCGCGAACCCACAATGTTACGTACACCACCACCTAACACACACGAAGCGGAAGAGGCATACCAGCCAGTTAAAACCAAAGGACAGGCGATGCAAGCAACAGCTCTGTACATCGAGAACACCCCCAAGACCAGCAGCTCTAATACCACCAAAAAGGGCACATTCGATTCTAAAAGGGCTGTGTTCGACCGGACCTCAGCGGAACCCCGAACCACCACCCAGCGCTCCCCTCCAGCTGCCTCCAAGCCAAAAGTAGGACCGCCATCTGCGCTCAACCAAACCGTAACGGTGAGGAAGAGCGCAGGCGACGGTCAGAAAAAGAGGACAAGGTATGCGGACGCCAAGGAGAGACTACAGGAGGCGAAGGAACTCCTCGGTACGTCCCGTAACCTTAAGACGGAGGTCAAGAATGGCGTTATCGAAATTCTCGAGAAACTCGTACAATACGTCAGGGAGAGCGAGAGGGAGAACGCCGACCAAAAATTGCCACCAGGAGAGTGCGTGGCACCACCAACGAGAGTAGAAATACCCCAGTACGACCGTCTCAGATCTATGATCATGGCGCATAGTGAGATGCTCAGTGCTAATAGGGAGCAAAATGAGAAACTCGAGGAAGTACTCAAAAACCATGTCACTCTCTTGGAAACGGTCGAACAACATAAGACGCAACTTCAACAAAGCCTAGTCCACATTAAAAACCTGGAAGGAGTGGTCAGGTACCATGCAGTAACCCTGGAGAAGACGAGAGAGAATACTGCGACTACCACCCCCGCGGTAAAAGCGAACGCCGAGCTCCTGCAGGAGGTCAGGGAGCTGAAAAGCACCACGCAGGAGCTCAGCAAACGCGTAGAGCTGACCAGCAGCGGGCCGCGTACGTATGCAGAGATGGCTGCCCAACCAAGGCCACGTACCGGGGGCAAAACACACGCCATAATGGTGTCAACAGTTAACAACGACAGTAGTCACACTCTTCTCGACGAGGTGAAAGACACACTTAAGGCTAAGGAAAATGGCATAAAGATCCAGAAAATGAAACGCGTGACAGGACCAAAGTTCGTCCTCTCATGCGATACCAAACAAGAGCTTGATCACGTCGCAGAGAAACTCACCACGAACACAAAGCTGGTCGTGGAACAAGCCAAGTTCAAAAACCCACTGGTTGTGTTGAAGAACGTGTACAAGCGCATTACTGAGGCCGACATTATAACGGCACTGGCCAGGCAGAACGCGGAAATGGCGGAGGGACTGTCGGCCGAGGAGGCCACTGTCGCGGAAAGATACCGGAGGAGGGCGAGACACCCGGATGAGTGTCACGTCGTCCTCCAGGTGTCGCCAAAACTGTGGCAGAGGATGACCGCGGCCGGCAAACTCTTCGTCGACGTGCAGTGCGTAAGGGTGCAGGATCAAACGCCCCTTATTCAGTGCATGCGCTGCCTAGGCTATGGCCACGGCCGAAAAACTTGTACGACAGAAGAAGAGGACCGATGCACCAAGTGTGGACAAATGGGTCACACTAAGAAGACCTGTGACCACCACACCAGTTGTCATAACTGTGTTAAGGCTAAACTCCCACACGCACACCATGACGTGTTTGCCGCCGAGTGCCCGATAAGGGCTCGGGCGGACGCGCTGGCGAGGGATGCTGTCGCATACGAGTAGCGCTCTCTGCGACGTTATTTCTGCAGATATAACACCACCACCATAACACAACACCTACCGCACACATTCCACACAAACAGCAAAACACCACACCAACACACACGCCATGTAAACCATCACCCACTACAACGTCAGTTATACTCCACCACACTATCACACCATCATACCGCTCACACTACACCACCAGACATATTATATTACACCAACGCACTACACCCCACCAGTCATACATCACTACACCAACATTATATCGCAACGTAACCTTACATTACCGCACCAATCTAACACCAACTAACTACCTACCAAAAGTCATCACACAAACAATATCAGCCATACATCAACATAACACAAATATCACCATACTCTCATCACATTCTCTTAACATCAACAAATGATTACACCTAACATCACAAACGCACAACATGCGAGAGCATGCGAGTGGGCGTGAATACCGCGTCGCGCACGCATGCAGGTAACACACTCATATGTCATACTAATATATACGCATAGTACACACAACTACACATCTAGACATATAACACACAAATAATTTACTATGTTTGTAACATAGTAAATTATATTAAAATAAATAAAAAACTGAACAATAATCACATAGTCAAATAGCACAATACACACACACACACACACACAAACACACATCGCCATAATGACTACAATACACACAAACACGTCACAAAAATATATAACAATACACACCAAATATATAGATATATGTAGTATATATTTATTTTTATTCATATGATACAAAATTAACACATAGATAACACAACTAATAACATAAAACACTCAACAATAATTACAATTAATATAATTATATGCATGGAGCAGTTAATTATATAATGTGAATAATAAAAAACAATAAATACAATAATATATAATACAAAATGAAAACACATAACACAACTACAATAATATATAATACAAAACGAAAACACATAACACAATTAACAACATAAAACACTCAACAATAATTACAATTAATACAATTATTTGCATGGAGCAGTTAACTATATAATATGAATAATAAAAAACAATAAATACAATAATATATAATACGAAACGAAAACACATAACACAATTAATAACATAAAACACTCAACAATAATTACAATTAATATAATTATATGCATGGAGCAGCTAATTATATAATACTAATAATAAAAAACAATAAATACAATAATATATAATACAAAACAAAAACACACAACACAATTAATAACATAAAACACTCAACAATAATTACAATTAATATAATTATATGCATGGAGCAGCTAATTATATAATACTAATAATAAAAACAATAAATACAATAATATATAATACAAAACAAAAACACATAACACAATTAATAACATAAAACACTCAACAATAATTACAATTAATATAATTATATGCATGGAGCACTTAATTATATAATACTAATAATAAAAAACAATAAATACAATAATATATAATACAAAACAAAAACACACAACAAACACTCAACAATAATTACAATTAATATAATTATATGCATGGAGCACTTAATTATATAATACTAATAATAAAAAACAATAAATACAATAATATATAATACAAAACAAAAACACACAACACAATTAATAACATAAAACACTCAACAATAATTACAATTAATATAATTATATGCATGGAGCACTTAATTATATAATACTAATAATAAAA
>LR991101.1:7500-165000 GCA_905163515.2 Lymantria monacha
TCATCCCAAGTTTTCTGGAAATTTTAGTATCAAACCAGTTCCGGGTTTCAAGTTGAGGTTATAGCCCGCGACGAGGCGGTTCTCTGGACACCCCACACGTGGGCCTACGAAGCCTCCTTCCCGGATTTTGTCCACCCCGCAACCCCAATTTTTCGACTTTATACACCAACATCTTATTTTGGGTACATACAGCTCCCGAAACCCGATATTTACACCCGAAATTTTTTCACCACCAAATAGCCCAATAAAAGACGAAAGTCTGAGTACCTCATTTTGAGGTCCTCCTGGCACGGGAACGGTACGGGACTCCAATTGCTGCACCCCAGTCGATCAATTTTTAACGCTTTACGCCCAACCGAGGTTACCTATATAGCACATTTTTTAGTACTGGCAAACAGAAATTTTCTAAATTAACAGTCATTCTGCCTGGTTTTTGGTCGAATTTGATCGAGATCGATTAGTTTTGGCTAGACCAACTATATACTAACATTTCTGGACGACCATCTCCCCAGGAACACCTGGAACAAAAATATACATATTAATATTGACTTAGAATATTTTTCAATAAAAACAATATCACTCCAGCTCACCTGGTGACGCTGATCCATAGCTGACCGCCGTGCTGACACTTGTTGTTAGCGCGCCATTTATCCACCTACCTTCAAACTCATTAACTCCCCGATCTGACCAATAGTTTTCAGGAAATCTCGACATTTCCTTGGCAAAACAGCAATTTTTTCAAAAATTTTATAGTCATCCCAAGTTTTCTGGAAATTTTAGTATCAAACCAGTTCCGGGTTTCAAGTTGAGGTTATAGCCCGCGACGAGGCGGTTCTCTGGACACCCCACACGTGGGCCTACGAAGCCTCCTTCCCGGATTTTGTCCACCCCGCAACCCCAATTTTTCGACTTTATACACCAACATCTTATTTTGGGTACATACAGCTCCCGAAACCCGATATTTACACCCGAAATTTTTTCACCACCAAATAGCCCAATAAAAGACGAAAGTCTGAGTACCTCATTTTGAGGTCCTCCTGGCACGGGAACGGTACGGGACTCCAATTGCTGCACCCCAGTCGATCAATTTTTAACGCTTTACGCCCAACCGAGGTTACCTATATAGCACATTTTTTAGTACTGGCAAACAGAAATTTTCTAAATTAACAGTCATTCTGCCTGGTTTTTGGTCGAATTTGATCGAGATCGATTAGTTTTGGCTAGACCAACTATATACTAACATTTCTGGACGACCATCTCCCCAGGAACACCTGGAACAAAAATATACATATTAATATTGACTTAGAATATTTTTCAATAAAAACAATATCACTCCAGCTCACCTGGTGACGCTGATCCATAGCTGACCGCCGTGCTGACACTTGTTGTTAGCGCGCCATTTATCCACCTACCTTCAAACTCATTAACTCCCCGATCTGACCAATAGTTTTCAGGAAATCTCGACATTTCCTTGGCAAAACAGCAATTTTTTCAAAAATTTTATAGTCATCCCAAGTTTTCTGGAAATTTTAGTATCAAACCAGTTCCGGGTTTCAAGTTGAGGTTATAGCCCGCGACGAGGCGGTTCTCTGGACACCCCACACGTGGGCCTACGAAGCCTCCTTCCCGGATTTTGTCCACCCCGCAACCCCAATTTTTCGACTTTATACACCAACATCTTATTTTGGGTACATACAGCTCCCGAAACCCGATATTTACACCCGAAATTTTTTCACCACCAAATAGCCCAATAAAAGACGAAAGTCTGAGTACCTCATTTTGAGGTCCTCCTGGCACGGGAACGGTACGGGACTCCAATTGCTGCACCCCAGTCGATCAATTTTTAACGCTTTACGCCCAACCGAGGTTACCTATATAGCACATTTTTTAGTACTGGCAAACAGAAATTTTCTAAATTAACAGTCATTCTGCCTGGTTTTTGGTCGAATTTGATCGAGATCGATTAGTTTTGGCTAGACCAACTATATACTAACATTTCTGGACGACCATCTCCCCAGGAACACCTGGAACAAAAATATACATATTAATATTGACTTAGAATATTTTTCAATAAAAACAATATCACTCCAGCTCACCTGGTGACGCTGATCCATAGCTGACCGCCGTGCTGACACTTGTTGTTAGCGCGCCATTTATCCACCTACCTTCAAACTCATTAACTCCCCGATCTGACCAATAGTTTTCAGGAAATCTCGACATTTCCTTGGCAAAACAGCAATTTTTTCAAAAATTTTATAGTCATCCCAAGTTTTCTGGAAATTTTAGTATCAAACCAGTTCCGGGTTTCAAGTTGAGGTTATAGCCCGCGACGAGGCGGTTCTCTGGACACCCCACACGTGGGCCTACGAAGCCTCCTTCCCGGATTTTGTCCACCCCGCAACCCCAATTTTTCGACTTTATACACCAACATCTTATTTTGGGTACATACAGCTCCCGAAACCCGATATTTACACCCGAAATTTTTTCACCACCAAATAGCCCAATAAAAGACGAAAGTCTGAGTACCTCATTTTGAGGTCCTCCTGGCACGGGAACGGTACGGGACTCCAATTGCTGCACCCCAGTCGATCAATTTTTAACGCTTTACGCCCAACCGAGGTTACCTATATAGCACATTTTTTAGTACTGGCAAACAGAAATTTTCTAAATTAACAGTCATTCTGCCTGGTTTTTGGTCGAATTTGATCGAGATCGATTAGTTTTGGCTAGACCAACTATATACTAACATTTCTGGACGACCATCTCCCCAGGAACACCTGGAACAAAAATATACATATTAATATTGACTTAGAATATTTTTCAATAAAAACAATATCACTCCAGCTCACCTGGTGACGCTGATCCATAGCTGACCGCCGTGCTGACACTTGTTGTTAGCGCGCCATTTATCCACCTACCTTCAAACTCATTAACTCCCCGATCTGACCAATAGTTTTCAGGAAATCTCGACATTTCCTTGGCAAAACAGCAATTTTTTCAAAAATTTTATAGTCATCCCAAGTTTTCTGGAAATTTTAGTATCAAACCAGTTCCGGGTTTCAAGTTGAGGTTATAGCCCGCGACGAGGCGGTTCTCTGGACACCCCACACGTGGGCCTACGAAGCCTCCTTCCCGGATTTTTTGCCCACCCAAGCCCACCCTGATAGCAATTACCTACTTGCGATAGTTAATTTATCCAATATATATAGAGAGAGGGACAAGGCTCTGAAAATTTCTGTAAAATTATTATTATCAATTAATTTACTTTATTTTTAACTGGTAATTGACCAATAATTAACTTTTCGGTGCGACGCCTAAAACTCCCACAATAAATTCACAAAGCTTTAATTAATTCAAAACATATACTTCACTTTTAAATTCAAATTTTCTATTATTTTATCTATACAATATATACACTTTTTATACAATTAAAACAATAATCACAGCAATATACCAATAATTATTATTAGTACATTAGGGACATATATACTTTTGTAAAATATACATTATAACTTATGGCGTTATAGGGCCCTTATACAGCCCTCCTAGCACTGGGGATTAATTTAATTATATACAACATATTGACCATAGACTTAAGCATATACATGTTTTAAATTTTTTTTAGGATAATTTAAAGTTAAGTTTAGTTAAGTTATTGTGACCGGACCGGGAGGATTGCCCCTCATCGGCGGCAGCAATTCCTCGTTGTACTGACAACAAAGGATTTTGTGTCGTCACTGATCGGTGGACCATACGGTTCATAACAATCATTTGACTACTATTGACAATCAGTCGTTATACATTCATATACATTTTATTATATATATACATTTATTGACTTGAAGAAAATTTACAATACAAATTATTATTATTGCTCTATTTAATTATTACTATTCATTTACAACTATACTTTGACTTATTAATTATATTATTTACATAAACGCACCAACGCGTCGAGCCATTTACACTCGACTGGTGATTACAGACACCCGCGTACCCCGTAATGTATCGCACACCACCACCAACGACGGACATGGAACAAGAGGCACAACAGCTCCATAATGATAAAGTACAAATAACATCTATGTACATAGAAAACACCCCAAAAGCCAGCGGCTCAAACATTACGAAAAGGGGGACCTTTGAAACCAAGAGGGCTGTGTTTGACCGTACCTCTGCTGACTCCCGAACCACCACCCAACGCTCCCCACCAGCGGCCTCGAAGCAAAAAGTGGGACCGCCGCCTGCGCTCAATCACACGGTTACAGTGAGGAAGAGCGCAGGTGACGGCCAGAAGGACAAGAAGATCAGGTCCAGGTATGCGGACGCCAAGGAAAGGCTTCAGGAGGCGAAGGAACTCCTTGGTATGTCCCGCAACCTCAAAACGGAGGTCAAAAATGGGGTCATTGAGATCCTCGAGAAGCTGGTGCAGTATGTGAGGGAGGGTGAGAGGGAGTGCGCAGGGCAAAGACCATCATCGGGAGAGAGCGTGGAACCACCAACAAAAATAGAGATACCCCAGTTGGAGCGTCTCAAAACTATGATACAGGCTCATAGTGAGATACTTAGCTCCAACAGGGAACAGAACGAGAGACTGGAACAAGTCCTCAAAAACCACGCCTCTCTCCTTGAGGGAGTCGACCGGCACAAGTCTCAGATACAACAGAGCTTGGTGCAAATGAAAAACTTAGAAGGAGTGGTGAGGTACCACGCGGTTACCCTTGAAAAAGCCAAGGAAAACATCTCGAACACTACGCCCGCGGTCAAAGCGAACGCTGAGCTCTTGCAGGAGGTCAGGGAGCTGAAAAGCACCACGCAAGAGCTCAGCCGACGCGTGGAACAAACGACCTGCGGTCCACGTACGTACGCAGAAATGGCGGCTCAGTTAAAGCCACATACAGAGGGGAAACCGCACGCCATAGTCGTGTCAACTGTGGACCTACTGGCTAGCGATGTACTCATGGACGAGGTTAAGGGCACACTGCAGGCAAAGGAAAACGGAATAAAAATCCAAAAAATAAAGCGTGTGAGAGGACCGAAGCTCGTACTCTCATGCGCAACAAAAAATGAACTGGATCAGGTTGCGGCAAGGCTAACGTCTAATACGCAGCTGGTGGTGGAAAACGCAAAGTATAAAAACCCGCTTGTCGTCCTCAAAAACATCTGCAAAAGAAACACTGAAGCCGACATAACAGCTGCACTAGCCAGACAAAACGCGGAATTGGCGGGGGGTCTCTCGGCCGAGGACGCCGCTGTCACTGAGAGATACCGGAGGAGGGCGAGACACCCAGACGAGTGCCACGTCGTCCTCCAAGTGTCACCGAAACTGTGGCAGAGGCTAACGGCGGCTGGGAGACTCTTCGTCGACGTGCAGTGTATTAGGGTGCAGGACCAAACGCCCCTAATACAGTGCATGCGCTGTCTGGGCTATGGCCACGGCCGCAAAACCTGCGCCGCAGAGGAGGAGGACCGCTGCACCAAGTGCGGACAGGCGGGCCATACTAAAAAAGATTGCGACCAGCACGCTAGCTGTCGAAACTGTGAGAAAGCGAAGCTCCCGCACTCACACCACGATGTGTTCTCTGATGAATGCCCAATAAGGTCACGGGCAGACGCGCTTGCAAGGGAAGCTGTCGCATACGCATAGCGAACACCGCGACGTCAATCGGCTGATACGAACACCACCACCGACACCTTTTACACCACTCACAGAAACCCTACACCACAACGCTACACAACATAAACCACACACACACCACATTTAACTAACACAAACCACAACATTAACCACACTTCACCACACCTACCATTCTAAGCCAAACACTAATACACCAACTACACACCACTATATAAAAACCCCACCTCACTACACTAACTTAACACAAACAAACAATCAACATCACATCACCATAACACAACAACATCAACAACAGACCACACAGTCACATACACACAGTATAGGAAAGCATGCGCGCGGACGTGATGACCGCGTCACGCGCGCATTCAATCACCACAAACACACACACACATGACATAGTACATATATACACAGAACAATACACACAACCACTCACCTCTCCAAACTACACTAGACATATAATACACAAATAATCCATTATGTTTGTAACATAATAGATTATAATAACATAAATAAAAAACTGAATAAGACAATCACGTACATATACAAACAGTACAGCACATACAGACACAAACATGCACACACACACACATACATTCATAACGATCATACAACATAAACAAATCTCACTAAACCCACCAACACAACAATAAACACAACATATATTACATGCTTGAAGCATAGTAATTATATACTATAAACAAAAAAACTATAAAATACAATAACATAAAATACAAAACAAAACACAGACATAACAAACATTATAAAACACTTAACAATATACACAATGGATATAACTATATGCATGCAGCGTACTACTTATATTTGAAACAATAAAAAACTACAATCTACAACGTATACACTATATATACACACGCAACACATTATTTGTCACACACATTTATGTGCTATAAAACACAAAAACCAATTAACATAGAACATACACGAGTGACTCAATAGTCACCACACACAAAGTATACACACGCGCAATGACTACATACCATAAACTATACTATTTAATAATAGAATAAAGTATGGAAACACATAAAATACATATGTACACAACACTCTCCTACACAACTAAATAAATACATAATAACATACACTAGACTCAATACATAAACAAACAAAACCAACATACAAAGTGCACAACCAGCTACGCAACCTACAACTCAGTACATTCAAATGCATATAAAACATACACATATATATAATACACAAGTACATCACACTCTCCTACACAACTAAACAAATACATAATAACATACACTAGACTCAATACATAAACAAACAAATACAAAACTTACAAAGTGCACAACCACCTACACAACCTACAAATTAGTACATACAAATACATATAAAACACGCATAAAACATAACATGATGCGCAAAAATCACACACAACACATATACAAGAAAACTATACATAATAAAGCACAAAACTAAACAAGCCGGTCAAATAAATGAGAACTAGAAGCTAATTGCCTCTGTAAACCACTGCAATATCCTAGTCAGTTACCCCAGAGATAACTCAGGAAATAAAATAAAATGCACATGGCAACACAAATATAAAACCATAAATTAAAAACGTAACTCAATACTATGTAAAACGTTGCCAACGAATGCAAATTTTGTTTTTATAAATAAAAATAAGCTCTTTGCCTTCATCCTCCTGTTGTGAAATCCCTGATCATGTCAGGGGCCTCGCGGGCCGGGTCTGTGACCCGGACAAACTATAAAAAAAAAAAAAAAAAAAAAAAAAAAAAAAAACCTAACCTAACCTAACCTAACCTAACCTAACCTAACCTAACCTAACCTAACCTAACCTAACCTAACCTAACCTAACCTAACCTAACCTAACCTAACCTAACCTAACCTAACCTAACCTAACCTAACCTAACCTAACCTAACCTAACCTAACCTAACCTAACCTAACCTAACCTAACCTAACCTAACCTAACCTAACCTAACCTAACCTAACCTAACCTAACCTAACCTAACCTAACCTAACCTAACCTAACCTAACCTAACCTAACCTAACCTAACCTAACCTAACCTAACCTAACCTAACCTAACCTAACCTAACCTAACCTAACCTAACCTAACCTAACCTAACCTAACCTAACCTAACCTAACCTAACCTAACCTAACCTAACCTAACCTAACCTAACCTAACCTAACCTAACCTAACCTAACCTAACCTAACCTAACCTAACCTAACCTAACCTAACCTAACCTAACCTAACCTAACCTAACCTAACCTAACCTAACCTAACCTAACCTAACCTAACCTAACCTAACCTAACCTAACCTAACCTAACCTAACCTAACCTAACCTAACCTAACCTAACCTAACCTAACCTAACCTAACCTAACCTAACCTAACCTAACCTAACCTAACCTAACCTAACCTAACCTAACCTAACCTAACCTAACCTAACCTAACCTAACCTAACCTAACCTAACCTAACCTAACCTAACCTAACCTAACCTAACCTAACCTAACCTAACCTAACCTAACCTAACCTAACCTAACCTAACCTAACCTAACCTAACCTAACCTAACCTAACCTAACCTAACCTAACCTAACCTAACCTAACCTAACCTAACCTAACCTAACCTAACCTAACCTAACCTAACCTAACCTAACCTAACCTAACCTAACCTAACCTAACCTAACCTAACCTAACCTAACCAAAACAGAAATTTTCTAAAATAACAGTCATTCTGCCTGGTTTTTGGTCGAATTTGATCGAGATCGATTAGTTTTGGCTAGACCAACTATATACTAACATTTCTGGACGACCATCTCCCCAGGAACACCTGGAACAAAAATATACATATTAATATTGACTTAGAATATTTTTCAATAAAAACAATATCACTCCAGCTCACCTGGTGACGCTGATCCATAGCTGACCGCCGTGCTGACACTTGTTGTTAGCGCGCCATTTATCCACCTACCTTCAAACTCACTAACTCCCCGATCTGACCAATAGTCTTCAGGAAATCTCGACATTTCCTTGGCAAAACAGCAAATTTTTTCAAAAAATTTACAGTCATCCCAAGTTTTCTGGAAATTTTAGTATCAAACCAGTTCCGGGTTTCAAGTTGAGGTTATAGCCCGCGACGAGGCGGTTCTCTGGACACCCCACACGTGGGCCTTCGAAGCCTCCTTCCCGGATTTTTTGCCCACCCAAGCCCACCCTGACAGCAATTACCTACTTGCGATAGTTAATTTATCCTGTACATATAGAAAGAGGGACACGGGACAGAAAATTTCTGAAAAATTTTTAATATCATTTAATTATCTACATTTTTGACTGGTCATTGACCAATAATTAACTTTTCGGTGCGACGCCTGAAACTCCTAAATTAAATTCACAAAGTTTTAATTAGTTCAAAATATATCATTTATCTTTAAATTAAATTTTTTCAACACTTTATTTACACAATATATACTCCTTCTATACTTTTAAAAAACAATAGTCACCGCCATAGACCAATTAATACCCGTAATACATAATAGACATATCTATTTTATTAAATTTACATACCAGTTTTGGGCGTTAAAAACAATTAATATATCCGAAATCACTAACTAAATACAAAGATCGACGCCTGTAACTCAAAATATTTATTATTGAAGTAACAAATAATTAAAAATTGACACTAAAAACTTGACAACATTTTATTCAAACAATTTCCAGACTTATGTCAATTGACATACTTTCTTTAACAGCGTATTTATACTGACGTTCTGACTCAACTGTTCAACGGGTCTCTTTACAACCCTTGGTATAAGAAATTACTAACGAAATTCTAAAATAAGAATTATACTATATTTATACTTTAAAACTAAATTAAATAGACTGTAAAAAAGCAGGACCTTGCTCTTAAAAGGAAATAAAGTTTATATACATTTGACGCTGTATTTACACAGTTCACGAACGAGCAGGTGCTCATTAAAATACTGACATTATTACAACGCGGGTCCCTATACAACCCAAACTATAAGACGCATTAACGTAGTTAATAATAAATTAAATAGTTACAATAAAAGTCTTACCTAGACAAGTACTGCACTCACCTAGTGTCCCTCGCCGCATCACTCTCCGACCGGCGATAGCAACTGGGTGTTATACTTATAACTAACCATCTTGCGTCGCAGTCGGGTGGGTGCTCCGTCGGGGTCCGCTGCACTGCAGTAACCTGTAAATCAAAATTATATCAGTAAGACACACATACACCATTATACACTTTACATTTTTACAAGCTATATACAACTTATACAAACCTTTTTAGATTTTAATCAATTGAACGCGAGTCCCTAAAGGAGAGAATATGTACCGCTCTCCACCAAACACTAAAGTCCCCCTCAATCAAACGACCTCACTACCTCAGCCGCGAGCAACAAGTTTGACTACCACCATTTCTCCCGCACTCAACCAAACCCAAACAGTAAGGAGGAGTTCTTCGGGTGTCCGGGAGGGATGGCTGATAAAATATAATGAAGCAAAAAAGATCGTTAAAGACTCGAAAGACCTCATGAACACAAATAAGAACTTAAGGATAGATATCAAAAGCGGCATTACGGAAAGTCTAACGAAACTACTAGACATCGTAAAGAATTGTGAGGCTGACTATAAAGTCACAAAAATACAACTCAAGGACGCGAGAGCTGGTAACTCAAGCGACACAATAAATCCCAGCGTCACCACCAGCGCCAATGTGCCAGACATGGAGCCCTTTAAAGCCGTGATAGCCGAACACACAAACAAGCTGCAAAACACCATCAAGGAAGTTGCTCTCTTAGGAGACATGCTTAAAAATCACCAGCAGTATATGGAAACATATAAAATTACCATCAACGAGAAGGCAACCACGGCAATAGGTACCGAACTGCTGCAAGAAGTCCGAGATCTCAAGAACACCACACAGGAGCTGGGTAGACGGGTAAGCGAGAACAGAGAAACAGCGCCATCATACGCGGAAATTCTCGCGAACCCGAAACCCCCGGCAAACGCTCCCAAGGACTATGCGGTCCTCATAACCTCGGACGAGATTGTGAGCAGTACGGACCTCAAAGAAGGGGTCAAAAGCACATTAAATGCCAGAAAACTGGGCTTAAAAATCGAGCGCTCAAGGATTGTGAGGGGGCCTAAAATCTTAATCAGCTGTGCCAGAAAAGAGGACATTGAGACCGTGGCAAAACACCTCAAGGTCAATAAGAAATTAAAAGTGGAAGAGGCCAAACACCGAAACCCCCTAGTGATTATTAAAAACCTAGCAAGAACATGCACCGTACAGGACATCAAGGAAGCATTAACCAAACAAAATGGAGATCTATTGGAGGGCTTGTCAGCCGAGGAGACCGCAGTCGAGGAGAGGTACCGAAGGAGAACGAGGAATCCTGAGGATTGCCACGTCGTCCTTCAAGTGGTGCCTAAACTCTGGCAGAGGCTCACCTCGGCTGGCAGGCTCTACGTGGACCTCCAAAGGGTGAGGGTCGAGGACCAGACTCCCCTGGTTCAATGCATGAAATGCCTTGGATACGGGCATGGGCGCAAGACTTGCATCACAGAGGGGGACGATCTGTGCATCAAATGCTGCAAGCCAGGGCACACAAAAGACCAGTGTGAGACGACTATTCCACACTGTGTCAATTGTGAGAAGGCTGGAATGGCAGCGGGGCACTCGGTGTTTGACCCCCAGTGTCTGGTTAGGCAAAGAGCCGACAAGCTGGCTAGAGAAGCACTGGCTTACAGTTGATACCATCTAACAAATCAACACCACACTACACTTCAGACACACTAATTCAAACACAAACCAATTTACACATTAACACAATTATAATTATATCTAAGTATATATACACATGACATGCACATGAGCGTGGTGAGCACGCAACCAAGCGCATGCACATTAAATTATACATACACATTAAACTAAAACGTACTACAACAAATACAAAACTACAAACAACACAGAAAACACAAACATTACGCAATCCACATATAACAAGATACAACTTATATACCCAAAATATTTAAATATTAATACAATCATATATTCGTAATCATTGCAAACACCTAATAGAGTACTGTGTGATCATTGGTGAGATCGCAAGATTCTATTGAGCCACGGAATATGTTTGGCAATAAATTAGGATACAATAAAATATAGCATAATAATAATTAAAACCATATGACAATAAATAATAAATACACTAAACATGTACAATATAAAGTAAATAGAGCTATCATAGTATAGCATATTTACAGTAGCCACACAATAAATGACAACATAGAAATAAACCATGCACACACACGCACACACTATATACACAAACACATGAACACATAGTAATGTAACCAGTAGCCCAAAGAAAAAACCAACACACCAGTAATAGCAAAAGGCACGGAATGCCACGGAATGAATAATAAGTAAATTAAAAACAATAAAATGTAATAACTATAACTGCAAAGCATCAAATATAAAAATAATTAAATATAGATGAATAAATAAACAGACCAAATTACATTCAAACTTGAAATCCAAACATAGGCATAAAAAATTTATTAAAATTGGCACTCATAACGCTATGAAATCTCTGATTACGTTAGAGGACCCGCAGTTCAGACCTCAAGTGTCCGGACAACTTAAAAAAAAAAAAAAAAAAAAAAAAAAAAAAAAAACCTAACCTAACCTAACCTAACCTAACCTAACCTAACCTAACCTAACCTAACCTAACCTAACCTAACCTAACCTAACCTAACCTAACCTAACCTAACCTAACCTAACCTAACCTAACCTAACCTAACCCTGCTTTGGTACCTCACGCCGAACGCGCACGCGCAGAGTTGCAATTAAGTGCTCCGCCACATAAAATCGTAAAAATAACTTTAAAAAATTCACAAAAACAGAAATACAGTGATAATATATAAGTGTGATATATCAGTGGATGCGCCTTTAAACAAGCTATACAATGGTGTTAAAATCATAATTTTGTGACAAAACCACGATTTGATATCACCGAAAAACTGTGACAAAATTCAAAGTGAAAACATAAAAGTGCAAACGCTGCTGCTTAGCGATCTGTGACCCCTATATTGTGAAGTGCCACCAGAAGCGTTCTTGAAAGACGCTCTTTTTGATACCTTTGCCAGAATTTTCTGGCAGAAAACCACGAAGATATTGACGAAAAACTACGGACAGGTAGCCATCTGCCTACCTCTTTTTCGCCACTGGAAGACCACCACCTAACCAGGAAGGAGCCGGGCGCCGGGAGTACTACAAAGCCGAAATCCCCGTTAAGATAAGACCTATAGTTAATTTAATATAAATTTTTAAAGATTCCAAAAAATTTCAAAAATTCATAACTCACTCAAAAGAGCTGGAACATATAATTTTTATTAATCCATTGGATAGTGCATAATTTTATAAATACTGTGTAAAATTTTCAAACTGATGAGTTAAATAGTCACCGAGATATCCCTATTATAATTTTTCATAAATTTTGAAATATCGATCTCCAAAACCAAGAATACACTTTTTTGTTATTAGGAATAGAAGGCTAAAAATTTGTAAAAAGGCGGGACTTAAGCTCCAAACTGTAATACAGTTTGAATTTTGAAAATAACCCTTATACTTTAGGAGATATAACGATTTCAAATTTGTATGGAAGAAATTGCCAAGTCCCAACTTCCTTGTCTTTTGGCTGGGAGAGCTGAGATTTCGGCTTTAGTATTAGGATTGACCTTAAAAAAGCAATACTTTTTAAAATTTTGAAATCGGCTCAGTGGTTTAAGAGATATCCCAATTATAACAATTGTAAACAATTTGGGATTGCATCATCCACAAAACTTGGTGTGACTGCGTGAGTGTTGGGTTTGGTAGATAGGAAACTGTCTCCTGACAGCAGTACCACGTAAGAAATTCTTTTTTAGTGGCGTACCAGCGGAGAATAACAAAATTTAGTACACCACACTAGACTCGCCCACTCTGGGCAAGTCTATCTTTATCAGTAGTTGTTTATTTACTTTTTACCTTATATACAATTGATATTTTTGAAGCCGTGTACGCCTTAGGACCCATACATCTCCAAACCCAAAGCTCAACCAGAACGGACAAAAAACCTGAGAGTTATCGACAAAACCAAATCTAGATATTAAGTGAATGAAAGTTCAAATATCGACCAAAGTGTGACGAAATTGCGGGAAAGGTGTGCCTCCCCACCCCATTAACATAAACCCGAAAACCGTTTGCATCTAACTACAATACTTTCGGAGTAATTCAAAATTAAAGTTAAAGTTTTTATATTCAAACATTCCACTACAAAAACCACTAGAATTTCTTTAAGTATATAACACTAATGACTAGTGCTGTGGCACAACAGTTTCTGCAGTTTCGGTACACATAACGAACCAGATAGGATAACTCCCTATTTTAACTTTAATTTAATTATTAGTATAAGTGACTTTATATTACAATTGATATAAATCGCCAATAGCGATTAAACAAATTTGACTATAATACTTGTAATATATTATAGGCTACACTCGTATATTTCACACACACACTATACCACCAACATAACACTTTGACACCAAGTTTGGTATAATACATACCAAATAACTTGGACTCATCACAGTATACACAAACAATACCAACATTACACATAACACGTCACATTACATTAATACGAGATAACACCAGAACTACAACACATAATAGATACACAACACATACACGTCATAAAAACAGAAAATCATTTTAGGCATAGTAGGTCAAACTACTCAGAACAGCGCCAAATTGACAGGACACAATACGTAACACTTATACATCACAAAAATAACAAAATTGCACTCGAGGCATACTATGCCAAATTTGGAATAATTTGGTATAACTGCGCCTAAACGTTTCAGACACACTACAGGACACCTTTACAATACAAGGAAACCTTAAAACACCTCTACTTACACTAATACGAGATAACACCAAAACTATAATACATAATACATACACAACACGTACACATCATAAACACACATATACACATTTGACACAGTAGGCCCGCAATACAATAGCCGTTATTTAAAGCAACCATAACACATAATACTCTTTCTTGGTAAATAGACAAACAACAAACTCGCATAACAGAAATAGAACCAGATTTTTCGGTCCGCGTACCACGGATCTCGGACCAGACGGGCAACAACCCTAATCGATCAAGTCATTAGACTATATACTTTAGAAAGAACCAACCACAACTTGTTCTAGTGACACTTGTCACAGGACCTGCCCTGTGGGAGGAGCCTAATAAAAAATAATTACTTTGTTCTAAAACTTAAATTTTAATCACTAAATTAATACAAACTTTTATAAGCGCATAAATTTCAGAACCCCCCAAGTATACTCCTGACGCAGTATTTATGTGCCCAGGTTAAATATTTTACGAAATAACACACAAGCAAATAACTTAACAACCTCTGGGCGGGGCTTACAATAAACAATAATTATTTTGTTCCAAAAACTAAAATTTCAACCACTAAAATAATATTAACTTTTATAATCGCATAAATTCCAGAACCCCCCCAGTATACTCCTGACACAGCTTCTATGTGCCCAGGTTATATATCTAACGATATAACACATAAATAAATAAAAGAACAACCTCTGGGCGGGGCCTATAATATATAATAGAACAAAGGATTAGTACAACTAGACTCAAGAAAATTTTCTACTAAACTCTATAATAAAATATTATTGGATATTGTTACGTAACTTGAAAGTTCACTTTTTGGATATTGACCCTAGAAATTTAGAATAGGTGTCGATCGACAGGGGTATCCCTTAAACGGGACGCTGCATCGAGAAACCGGACCTGGGATCGCAGATCACACCGTGACATAACAAAAACCCGGCCACATATACACCATATTATAATACATTTCTACACGCCTACATCTACAAACACGATACGTACACAGTACACACGACAAGTACACACATCCACAAACACAACAAGACACAACACTCCCACATACACACACAAACCACCACGTACGACGCTCGTCTTCTGGGGGCTGACCTCGGGAGCGTTTCGGCGGCCGGCGGCGACAATTGGCTGTTATTTTTATAACACCCCATCTTGTGCCGCAGCCGGTGAACCCGCGAGGGAGGACAGACCCTTGCGGGAGTGATAGCGTCGTGGGTGGAGGAACATCATCCTTACATTCTGCATACTATTATTCTAGACAAAACTGGGCCTTCTACACCCGAGCGACAGTTTATATAAGTAATTAATAATACGGACACGGGCGTGACACACACCCTGACAGAAGCCCTATAGATAATATTGACTAGTAGCTATAACATAGCATAAGCAGAACATTGACCAACATATTTATTATTATTATCATTACAATTATTATTTTATTTATTCACATTTATACAACTATACCTATACAAGTTCACCCACAAGCCGAACCCTTTACACTCGGCCGGTGATCATTGACACCCGCGAACCCACAATGTTACGTACACCACCACCTAACACACACGAGGCGGAAGAGGCATACCAGCCAGTTAAAACCAAAGGACAGGCGATGCAAGCGACAGCTCTGTACATCGAGAACACCCCCAAGACCAGCAGCTCTAATACCATCAAAAAGGGCACATTCGATTCTAAAAGGGCTATGTTCGACCGGACCTCAGCGGAACCCCGAACCACCACCCAGCGCTCCCCTCCAGCTGCCTCCAAGCCAAAAGTAGGACCGCCATCTGCGCTCAACCAAACCGTAACGGTGAGGAAGAGCGCAGGCGACGGTCAGAAAAAGAGGACAAGGTATGCGGACGCCAAGGAGAGACTTCAGGAGGCGAAGGAACTCCTCGGTACGTCCCGTAACCTTAAGACGGAGGTCAAGAACGGCGTTATCGAAATTCTCGAGAAACTCGTACAATACGTCAGGGAGAGCGAGAGGGAGAACGCCGACCAAAAATTGCCACCGGGAGAGTGCGTGGCACCACCAACGAGAGTAGAAATACCCCAGTACGACCGTCTCAGATCTATGATCATGGCGCATAGTGAGATGCTCAGTGCTAACAGGGAGCAAAATGAGAAACTTGAGGAAGTACTCAAAAACCATGTCACTCTCTTGGAAACGGTCGAACAACATAAGACGCAACTTCAACAAAGCCTAGTCCACATTAAAAACCTGGAAGGAGTGGTCAGGTACCATGCAGTAACCCTGGAGAAGACGAGAGAGAATACTGCGACTACCACCCCCGCGGTAAAAGCGAACGCCGAGCTCCTGCAGGAGGTCAGGGAGCTGAAAAGCACCACGCAGGAGCTCAGCAAACGCGTAGAGCTGACCAGCAGCGGGCCGCGTACGTATGCAGAGATGGCTGCCCAACCAAGGCCACGTACCGGGGGCAAAACACACGCCATAATGGTGTCAACAGTTAACAACGACAGTAGTCACATTCTTCTCGACGAGGTGAAAGACACACTTAAGGCTAAGGAAAATGGCATAAAGATCCAGAAAATGAAACGCGTGACAGGACCAAAGTTCGTCCTCTCATGCGATACCAAACAAGAGCTTGATCACGTCGCAGAGAAACTCACCACGAACACAAAGCTGGTCGTGGAACAAGCCAAGTTCAAAAACCCACTGGTTGTGTTGAAGAACGTGTACAAGCGCATTACTGAGGCCGACATTATAACGGCACTGGCCAGGCAGAACGCGGAAATGGCGGAGGGACTGTTGGCCGAGGAGGCCACTGTCGCGGAAAGATACCGGAGGAGGGCGAGACACCCGGATGAGTGTCACGTCGTCCTCCAGGTGTCGCCAAAACTGTGGCAGAGGATGACCGCGGCCGGCAAACTCTTCGTCGACGTGCAGTGCGTAAGGGTGCAGGATCAAACGCCCCTTATTCAGTGCATGCGCTGCCTAGGCTATGGCCACGGCCGAAAAACTTGTACGACAGAAGAAGAGGACCGATGCACCAAGTGTGGACAAATGGGTCACACTAAGAAGACCTGTGACCACCACACCAGTTGTCATAACTGTGTTAAGGCTAAACTCCCACACGCACACCATGACGTGTTTGCCGCCGAGTGCCCGATAAGGGCTCGGGCGGACGCGCTGGCGAGGGATGCTGTCGCATACGAGTAGCGCTCTCTGCGACGTTATTTCTGCAGATATAACACCACCACCATAACACAACACCTACCGCACACATTCCACACAAACAGCAAAACACCACACCAACACACACGCCATGTAAACCATCACCCACTACAACGTCAGTTATACTCCACCACACTATCACACCATCATACCGCTCACACTACACCACCAGACATATTATATTACACCAACGCACTACACCCCACCAGTCATACATCACCACACCAACATTACATCGCAACGTAACCTTACATTACCGCACCAATCTAACACCAACTAACTACCTACCAAAAGTCATCACACAAACAATATCAGCCATACATCAACATAACACAAATATCACCATACTCTCATCACATTCTCTTAACATCAACAAATGATTACACCTAACATCACAAACGCACAACATGCGAGAGCATGCGAGTGGGCGTGAATACCGCGTCGCGCACGCATGCAGGTAACACACTCATATGTCATACTAATATATACGCATAGTACACACAACTACACATCTAGACATATAACACACAAATAATTTACTATGTTTGTAACATAGTAAATTATATTAAAATAAATAAAAAACTGAACAATAATCACATAGTCAAATAGCACAATACACACACACACACACACAAACACACATCGCCATAATGACTACAATACACACAAACACGTCACAAAAATATATAACAATACACACCAAATATATATATGTAGTATATATTTATTTTTATTCATATGATACAAAATTAACACAGATAACACAACTAATAACATAAAACACTCAACAATAATTACAATTAATATAATTATATGCATGGAGCAGTTAATTATATAATGTGAATAATAAAAAACAATAAATACAATAACATATAATACAAAATGAAAACACATAACACAACTACAATAATATATAATACAAAACGAAAACACATAACACAATTAATAATATAAAACACTCAACAATAATTACAATTAATATAATTATTTGCATGGAGCAGTTAACTATATAATATGAATAATAAAAAACAATAAATACAATAATATATAATACGAAACGAAAACACATAACACAATTAATAACATAAAACACTCAACAATAATTACAATTAATATAATTATTTGCATGGAGCACTTAACTATATAATATGAATAATAAAAAACAATAAATACAATAATATATAATACGAAACGAAAACACATAACACAATTAATAACATAAAACACTCAACAATAATTACAATTAATATAATTATATGCATGGAGCAGTTAATTATATAATACTAATAATAAAAAACAATAAATACAATAATATATAATACAAAACAAAAACACATAACACAATTAATAACATAAAACACTCAACAATAATTACAATTAATATAATTATATGCATGGAGCACTTAATTATATAATACTAATAATAAAAAACAATAAATACAATAATATATAATACGAAACGAAAACACATAACACAATTAATAACATAAAACACTCAACAATAATTACAATTAATATAATTATATGCATGGAGCAGTTAATTATATAATACTAATAATAAAAAACAATAAATACAATAATATATAATACAAAACAAAAACACATAACACAATTAATAACATAAAACACTCAACAATAATTACAATTAATATAATTATATGCATGGAGCACTTAATTATATACTAATACGAACAATAAATACAATAATATAAAACACGAAATGAAAACGCACAACACAACTAATAACATAAAACACCCAACAATAATAAACATACACAAATATACACAACGTACAAAATACAATAACACGATATACACAAAAGCAATACACAACATATAAACATACAAAGAAACTGTACAAGCAACAAACACACAAACAATAACGCACGGTCGCTCTTGAAACTAATGTGTAATAAACATGGCGAATAAAAGCCATGAATACAATGTAATATTAATAAGCTATAATAAGTTTAGATATATAAGCACAAATAATGTAACTTTTTTCTTTTTAAATAAAAATACCTGAGTAGTCTTCACCTCCCAAATATGAAATCCCTGATCATGTTAGGGGCATCGCGGGCCGGGTCTGTGACCCGGACAAACAAAAAAAAAAAAAAAAAAAAAAAAAAAAAAAAAAAAAAAAAAAAAAAACCTAACCTAACCTAACCTAACCTAACCTAACCTAACCTAACCTAACCTAACCTAACCTAACCTAACCTAACCTAACCTAACCTAACCTAACCTAACCTAACCTAACCTAACCTAACCTAACCTAACCTAACCTAACCTAACCTAACCTAACCTAACCTAACCTAACCTAACCTAACCTAACCTAACCTAACCTAACCTAACCTAACCTAACCTAACCTAACCTAACCTTTTTTTTTTTTTTTTTTTGTTTACGCTGTGGAAATGCTTTTGCGCACATCCCCCGCCAGTGACAGACGGGGGGGTGTGTGGGACTCGCCGGCCATGAGATTGACGGCCGGAATACCCACTAAAACCTAACAGCGGTCCCTTCCGCGCTTTTACGGGATGCCGGAGAGATCGTCTATTGACATTCTATCCCCGACACCCCTACGCTTAGCCATCTGGCCACGACCAGTCAGCCGTCAAGGCGGTGGGAGGAGGTGCGCGTAGCGGCGCCTCCTTCTCCCTGGTCGCCGCCGGCGGAGCGAGTTCGCAGACGCAAGTGCTTCGCGTTCTCGCTCCGCGGCCTCCTTTGCAGAGATGACTTCCTCGCAAAAGGAGGCCATCGACGTCCAGTGCCTGTCGCTGTCAAGCATCTTGTTGATGACGGTTGACAACGACAGGTCTGCTCCAATGACCGCCGACAGGTCGCGGCGCTGAGGCCCCCAGGCGGGACATACCTCCAGGGTGTGACGCGCGTCATCGATTTGCGCGCCACACTCATGGCATCCAGGGGCCTCTTCACGTCCAATTCGGTGCAGGTACTTACCGAAGACCCCGTGTCCGGTAAGTACCTGCGTCAGCCTGAAGGACAGGTTGCCGTGCCTTCGTGTCGTCCAGCGGTGAAGGTGGGGCGCTACCGCCTCAACGGTCCCCCGTCCTGCTACGGGGAACTCTAGTTCCTCCCTCCACCGCTGGACTAGTGCCCTTTGAGCCGCTTCTTTCGCCCTGCTCAGTCCCCTCGTGGTGATGCGTTCACCATTTGCCCGCGCCGCAGCGCAGAACTGGTAGGCTTCCGCCTGAGCCCTAGCCTGAAGTGACCAGGGCGGATCGCCCGCCAACAATGTAGCTGCAGTCCAGGACACCGTACGGTACCCCCGTATTGTCCTCACCGCCATGGCCCTCTGCGCCTTGCGTAGTAAGGCTTTATTGGAGGCGGTGAGTGACTGCGACCAGATCGGGGCACCATACAGCGCCATAGACCGCAAGATACCGGCATAAAGCCGCCGGCAGGACGATCCGGGACCTCCAGTATTGGGCAGAAGCCTACCCAGCGCCGCGGCCGACTTTGAAAGCCTAGGGACGAGCTGGGCAAAATGCGGCCCAAAATTCCACTTACAACCTAACCTAACCTAACCTAACCTAACCTAACCTAACCTAACCTAACCTAACCTAACCTAACCTAACCTAACCTAACCTAACCTAACCTAACCTAACCTAACCTAACCTAACCTAACCTAACCTAACCTAACCTAACCTAACCTAACCTAACCTAACCTAACCTAACCTAACCTAACCTAACCTAACCTAACCAAATCTTCTCCAGTTCTCGAATTATTTGATGTTAAAGTTTTGATGGTTTTTTATGTATAGTTTAAAAAAAAAAAAAATAAAAAAAAAAAAAAAAAAAACTATGTGTTAAAATTCTGTTTTTTAAAGAATAATGTATTGTCTTATGTGGTCTTCCTACCACAAAAATTTCAAGTCGGTAGCATCACTCCTTCAACGACCTCGTGGTGACAAAAATACGTGGAAAATTTTGTTTTTCTCAATTTTCGCCGTGTTGCGGTGGACCGATTTTGCGGTGGACGACGCCTTGACGGCGAAAGCTGTCGGGGCGTCGACAGGAGCGGAGCCCGAGAGGGCATACCGCCGAGCGGGCCACCGAAGACAAAAATCGGGTACCGGTGGCCCGCTCGCACGGCGAAGAAGAGGTGCTTGAAGGGTGGGTCAATGGGGTTGCGCGCCGCCTCTTCCGTCACCCCGGACCGACTTGGCGGGGTGCGACGTCCATGGCCCACCGCAAAAAAAAAAAAAAAAAAAAAAAAAAGGTGCACCCTTTACTATATTGAAAACCGCAAGTCTCTGCGACGTCTGGTTCGGGAGTTATTTAACTTTCACGCCGCATTTTGACAGTTTAGCGGCCATTTTGGAAGTTTTCGGACTGCCATATCTCCGGAGTTAAGGCACGTAGAGCGACAGGAATTTTTCCTAAGGCAAGGAGGGGAGCTAAGGAATTGTACGAACTTAGGTTTTTCTAAATTGGGGGTTAAAATTTTTGGAACTTAGATTTCATGATATTTTGATAGAGCCTAAAATTCCACCTTAGGAGAACCCAAACTCGAGTACTCTGCGACCAATAGCGCCGGAGCTATACCCGATTCACGAACGACTTTGACAGCTGGGCGGCCATCTTGAAAACTTTCAAACAAGCACAACTCAGTCTAGTATTATACTAGCAAGCTGCGGTTTTCGGTGTTGGGATTCCTAGGAGTAGGAGCTACTACCCCATAGGGTTTGGGACTAATCCAAACCCCACAAAAATTGGGTTTAAGCTAAAGGCGGGACTATATCCGGGAAGTCACCAGCACCCTAGCAGTTCAAACGCAAACTTTCTGCGACCCGTGGGGCCAGAGATATCGACGCTTGAAGATTTCTCTGGCGTACTTTGGGGTCCGCCAGAGAATTTTCTGGCGGTCTTTGCTCCGGATGTACTGGGCGTAGAGGCTCGGGACTTTTTTCACCAGTGTTGGCAAGTCCGTCCCTATCTAAGTGGCAAACTCGCTTTCTTCTGGGACTTCTTCTTCCCATACTTTTCTTCTTCTCTTTTTTTCTTTATGCTTCTTTTGCCTTTTTTTGGCTGGGGCCGCTCTAAGACCACCTAGGAAGCTCATTGCCGACTCCCTTAGCGTAAGAAAAAGCTTGTTGGTGAAAATTTTTAACTAAAAATTTTCAAAATTTCAATATTTTTAAAAAAATAAATTTATAATTGATTATCCTCGACATTAATAGATCTGATTAATCCTATTTAAGACTGATTAACAAAAGTCACAGACTTATACAACTGAACACCAATTGACAAGCACCGCGAAGCACAAATATGTTCCGTACACCACAGAAAACACACCCAGCACACGATACAAGTCCAGAGGACAAAACAAGCCTGCACCAAACAAAGACCACGAAGACGGTATACACAGACACAGACACAAGCACAGCCCGCAAAATGATTACCTCTCGAGATGATAGCTCATCGGACCCGTTGCACCCCCAGGCAAACCTTACCGACCAAATCCGGAAAAACAAAGAGAACCTAGCCCACCCGTAAAAGAAACGGTTGCCCAAATAGAAGCGGGAATAAATTTCGAAATTGCTCTGAATGCCTCGGCATCTCAGAGCAAATTGCAGACAGAAAACCCACCACCTAATCCACCTCTCTCGCTGAACCAAACTACAATGGTGACCAAAAGTGCACGGGATGGCAAGAACAAATACTCCACCCGATCAGCGGAAGCTAAGGATCTCAGGAAAACAGCAAAAAACCTTATGACAACAAACCGTAACTTAAGAAAAGATATAAAGGAAGGAATAACAGGGATATTGGAAAGGCTGGTGCAGCTGATCCTTGAAGCCGAAGCAGAAACTGCCCAAACAAAAAAACCCGATCAAAATAAGGCAGCCCGTGCAGACATCGGTATAGACAATGACAGTACAGATAAGAGAGAAGAAACACTCCTAAAGACCTTATTAGAAGATCACAAACTACAAATTAATTTGGAGCTAAACACCATGCTCGAAAATCACGGCAAGCAATTAAAAGAGAGCCTGATACAAATCAAAAAATTAGAAGGTGTTGTAAAACATCATACCACTGAAGTGGGAAAAGCTACAGACAAAATAACAGCCATACAAGGTATTCCGACAATATCTGAAACCTCTAATAGTCGCGAAGAAACTAAAGCTACAATTGAAGAGATGAGTCGACTAAAGGAGATAACCCTGGGAGTTGAAAAACGGATCACTGAAATAAGGGACCAAGCTCCCTCATATGCAGAGGTTGTCTCGAGACCCCAGCAAGAGAATACCACTAAACAAAAACACAAGTCAAAACACAGTGTTATTGTGACTACAGAGGCCGATACTCCCACATATGAGGACACAATAAAGCAAATAAAAAACACCCTAAATGCTAAAGAAACAGGCTTCAAAATAGAAGGAGTCCGTAAAATACGAAACGGAAAGGTTGTCATAAGCTGCGCCTCAAAAGCTGAAATCAACAGAACAGCTGAAAAGTTAAAGACGAATAAAACCCTAAGGATTGAAGAGGCCAAGAATAAAAGCCCACTGGTGGTCGTAAAGGACCTACTGAGATATAACTCAGAAAAAGATATAAAAAAAGCCATAAAAATCCAAAATAAGGATTTGCTGAAGGGCCTTAGAGCAGAGGAGATCCAAATTGAAGAAAAATATAGGCGGAAAGCACGCAACCCACTACAATGCCACGTGGTTCTCCGAGTGTCACCGCAGTTATGGACCAGAATGACAGAGATAGGAAAATTATACATTGACATACAGCAGGTCAAAGTAGAAGACCAAACCCCTCTGATGCACTGCACGAGATGTTTAGGCTATGGGCATGGGCGGGCAAACTGTAAAGAGGAGGAAGATCTGTGCCATTACTGTGGCGGCAAGCACCACAGGGCGCAATGCCCTAAGCGAGAGGCAGGACAACCGCCAAGCTGCGTAAATTGTAATAATACCAGGTACTTAAACGCAGAACACGCCGTATTTAGCCAAACCTGCACCATCAGAAAAAAGTGGGATGAATTAGCAAGAGCGAGTATAGCATATTGCTAAAGGCACCCGGGGCAGAAATATTCAAAACAATATCCATGAATATGAGGTCCTCCAGATGAACCTACCGAGGAAGCGGCTGGCAACCACAGAAATAATGATTGAGGCCAACAAAAGAAAAACGGCATTCGCGCTTATACAAGAACCGTATGTGGGAAGCCAAGCGTGTATGGGAGCGTATGGCACTGCAAGGATATACCAAAACATGAACCGTGCAGGTGAAGTAGTAAAAGCAGCAATAGCTGTATTTCATCCAGACATAAGCGCAACACAGAACATCCACCTCACAACAAATAACATTGTAGCGGTAAACCTATCAACCAGTGCATGGAAGATCCTTGCAGTGTCATATTATCTTGAACCTGAAGAGAACATTGAGCCCTACCTAGAACACATCACAAAAATATGCAAGGAATCTAAAATCAGCAAAATTATAATCGGCGGGGATGCAAATGCAAAGTGCATACTGTGGGGCAGCAAAAATACTGACAACAGAGGAGAAGCCCTAACAGGAGCCCTCTCGGAATGTGGTCTTCACGTGCTCAACGACGGCAACAAACCTACTTTTGACACCTTCAGGGGGGGTAGATACCTCATGAGTCATGTGGACGTCACAGCCTGCACGGATGAACTGCTGGGCCTGGTGGAGGACTGGGAAGTAGTTGATGACCTCGCCAGCTCGGACCACAACGGGATAGTTTTCAAATTACAGCTGCAGAGGTCCAAAGGCCTTCACATAAACAGAACCACAAGAAGGTATAACACAAACAAAGTTGACTGGTCACAATTTCATACGAAACTTGATCAATTAAAAATAGTAAATAACATAAACAAAGAAACAATAAATAAAATAGAAAATACTCACCAAATAGACACGTACATATCACAATACACAAACACAATAGTAAAATTATGTGAAGAGCTAATGTCAAAAAAGAAACCTGCTCAAAAACTGCAAGTCCCGTGGTGGTCCGGTGAGCTGGCGCGACTGAAACGGGCTGCCACCATCAGGAAACGTAGAGTCAGGTGCGGCTCCTATACATAGGGTTGTTGCCGTCGAAGAGTACCTGAGGGCCAAGGAAACATACGAGACGAAAGCAAAAGAAGCTCAAATAGCGAGCTGGAAAGATTTCTGCACAAAGCAGAAAAAAGAAGGTCTCTGGGAGGGAATCTACCGCGTAATAAAAAATACGAGTAAGAGAAAAGAAGACCTGCCGCTGGTGAAGGACGGAATCCAACTGGGTCATGCAGATTCAGCCAAGTTGCTAGCAGAAACCTTCTACCCGGAGGATAGGACTGAAGATGATAATCCAGACCACAGTCGAACCAGAGAGAGAGCCAAAAACGCAGTATACGAAGATCACGATGGTCATGAACCTGAGTATACAGAGACAGAGCTAAGGTCGGCTGTGGCGGATTTCAATCCAAAAAAAGCTCCAGGCTCAGATGGCCTAACGGCAGACATCTGCTCCCAAATTATCCTCCGGGACGCCAGAACACACCTAGCCCTGATAAACAAATGCTGGAACTTGAACTATTTCCCAAAAAGTTGGAAGGAGGCCACGGTAGTGGTATTGCGGAAGCCAGGAAACGAGGACTACACGAGCCCCAAGTCGTATAGACCCATAGGGTTGCTACCGGTAATGGGGAAAATCTATGAAAAAATGCTGGTCAGAAGACTAACCGACCATCTAGTACCACGGCTAAGCCCCCGCCAGTACGGCTTCATGCCCCAACGCTCAACCGAGGACGCCCTCTATGACCTTGTGGCCCATGTGAAGGAGCAACTTCGTAAGAAGAAACTCATCACAATGGTGTCGCTGGACATAGAGGGCGCCTTCGATAGCGCCTGGTGGCCCAAGATTAAGGTCAGACTGGCGGAGGAAAAATGCCTGGACAAATTGCGGAGGACAATGGCAAACTACCTCAAGGACAGATCGGTACGACTGAGATACGCAGGCCACGAGCATGTCCGGTCAACCAGCATGGGGTGCGTGCAAGGATCCATAGGGGGCCCCATTTTATGGAATCTCCTCTTGGACCCTCTGCTGCAGGGTCTCACAAGGAGGGGAGAGTACTGTCAGGCATTTGCCGACGATGTGCTTCTCGTCTTCTCGGGGGACACGGCGGAGGATATCCAAAGACGTGCAAATTCAACCCTCGAGTAGGTTCAACGGTGGGGTGTCGAGAACAGACTTAGGTTCGCACCACAAAAGACTTCTGCTATGGTGCTGACTAAAAAACTGAAATATGACACTCCACGGTTGACCATGGGCGGTGTGGGAATTGTCATGTCTAAGGAGATAAAAACCCTGGGGCTCACGATAGATTGTGGGTTGACATTCGGTGCTCACGTGGCAAATGTCTGTGGTAAGGCGTTGGGTGTCTACAAGCAGCTATCGAAAGCCGCCAGGGTCAGTTGGGGTCTCCACCCGGAGATAATCCGCATAATCTACACTGCCGTGGTTGAGCCTATAATCACGTACGCCGCCAGCACATGGGCTCCTGCAACAAACAAGAAGTGTGTCCAAAAACCTCTTAACAAAGTGCAGCGCCTGTTCGCACAAAGAGCCAGTAAAGCACGGTGTCACTGAACGCTGCCTTTGGCCAGGGTGCTCCCTCTTGACATACGTATTAGAGAAAACGCTTCTCTGTACGAGGTCAGGAGGGGGTTGCGCTGCCCGGTGCCGGGCCGCGATTTGGAGATACCGCTGAGGTTCAGCGAGAGACCGCACCCATCTGAATTACTGAACCTACAGTTCGCACAAATAAATGACGCCGAAGAATTGGAAGAAAAGGTAGGCAGTGCAGTACGAATATACACCGACGGCAGTAAGATAGAGGGCAAAGTCGGAGCCGCACTAACGACGTGGGAAGGCACAGCGGAGACAAAATGCCGAAAACTCAACCTGCCGTCTTACTGCACTGTCTACCAAGCCGAACTTCTGGTGATATGCAAGGCTGTCGAAGAAGCAGAGCGCCAAAAGTATAACACATGCGCCATATTAAGCGACTCGCGATCCTCTCTGGAAACTGTAGTGAACAGCAGCTCCACACACCGCCTAGCCGCACAAACAAGAACCTTCATAAAGCAGGCCAATGACCAACAAAAAACCATAGAGCTGTACTGGGTCAAAGCCCACGAAAACATAGCAGGCAACGAAAGAGCCGACCAACTGGCTAAAGAAGCAGCTTTAAAAAGCAAAGTTAAACCCGTCTACGATAAGTGCCCTATTTCGTACGCCAAGAAAGAAATCAGAGAGGGCTCACTTGGCGAATGGAATAGAAGGTACCAAAACGCAAAAGTGGCGGGTGTCACAAAGATATTCTTCCCGGATGCAGTTAAGGCATACAGGATAATAAAAAATATAAAGGTGGATTCGGTGCTTACACAGATACTGACGGGGCATGGTGGGTTTGCAGAATATTTGTATCGTTTTAAGTGCAAAAGCAACCCATCATGCACCTGCGACTCTCAAGTGGACAAAACAATTCTCCACCTAATAACTGACTGTCCTACACATTTGCACAAAAGACAACTTAGAAAACGAAATAGACACAAACACTTATCTAAACAACATAGCACAAATCATGGAAAACAAACATGTTAGGAGTAAATTTTTGGACTATTGCAAAATTATTACAAAACAAGCCATTGAAAGAAATAAGTAGGCATATAAAGAGAAATTATAACCACCCAATCACAGTGGACCTGTAAGTCCAGTGATGTGTTCATTGTATGTAAATATTGTATAAATCCAATTTGTCTTAGTATAAATTAAATCTGTATGCAAAATAAACCTGTATGTAAAAATTATATAAACTAAACTTAAGTCATTTAATAAAATAAATCTGTATGTACATAATGTGCAATAATATAATAGCACATGTAAGTGGCGTGTGTATATATATATGCATGTGTGTGTATGTGTATTAATGTGTATATAAATAATGAATGATTAATAATGTAATGATGTAATAATAAATCTATGTAATAATGTAATAATATGCAACAATGTAATGACAATAATTAATGTCAATCTGTATTAGTATCATATATAACAATAAAATAAAGAATCCCTGATTAGGGATATGAAAAACTTATTTTCCCTTAGATAATAAGTAGTAAGAGTAGTAAATCTCTGATTATGTTAGAGGCCTTCGTGGGCCGGGTCAAAGCACCCGGACAAAAAAAAAAAAAAAAAAAACCTAACCTAACCTAACCTAACCACAAAACTACAAACAACACACAAAACACAAACATTACGCAATTCATATATAACAAAATACAACTTATATACCTAAAATATTTAAATATTAATACAATCATATATTCGTAATCATTGCAAACACCTAATAGAGTACTGTGTGATCATTGGTGAGATCGCAAGATTCTATTGAGCCACGGAATATGTTTGGCAATAAATTAGGATACAATAAAATATTGCATAATAATAATAAAAACCATATGACAATAAATAATAAACACACTAAACATGTACAATATAAAGTAAATAGAGCTATCATAGTATAGCACATTTACAGTAGCCACACAATAAATGACAACATAGAAATAAACCATGCACACACACGCACACACTATATACACAAACACATGAACACATAGTAATGTAACCAGTAGCCCAAACAAAAAACCAACACACCAGTAATAGCAAAAGGCACGGAATGCCACGGAATGAATAATAAGTAAATTAAAAATAATAAATTGTAATAACTATAACTGCAAAGCATCAAATATAAAAATAATTAAATATAGATGAATAAATAAACAGACCAAATTACATTCAAACTTGAAATCAAAACATAGGCATAAAAATTTTATTAAAAGTGGCACTCATAACGCTATGAAATCTTTGATTACGTTAGAGGACCCGCAGTTCAGACCTCAAGTGTCTGGACAACCTAAAAAAAAAAAAAAAAAAAACCTAACTTAACCTAATATGGGATAAACCCACCTTCGACACACCTCACAGGGCACATGGATGTCACAGCATGCACGGATGGACTGCTGGGCCTGGTGGAGGACTGAAAAGTGGTTGATGACCTAACCAGCTCGGACCACAAGGGGATAGTTTTTAAACTACACCTACGGCAGATAGAAGGCCTTCACATACACAGAACAACCAGGCAATACAATACCCACAAAGTTAATTGGTCACAGTTTCTTGAGAAACTAGACCAATTAAAAATAGAAAATAATTTAAATATAGAAACTATTAACAAAATTGAAAACACTGATCAAATAGATACATTCATTAAAAAATTTACAAACTCAATAATCAAGGTATGTGAAGAGCTTATGACAAAAAAGAAAACTGCCCAAAAACTGCGAGTCCCGTGGTGGTCCGAGGAACTGGCGGGGTTGAAACGAGCTTTCACCATCAGGAAGCGCAGGATCAGATGTGCTGCCCCCATCCATAGGGTGGCTGCCTTCAAGGAATACCTGAGGGCTAAGGAAAGGTATGAGGGGAGAGCAAAAGAAGCTCAAGTGCAGAGCTGGAAAGAATTCTGCACAAAGCAAGAAAAAGAAAGTCTCTGGGAAGGCATCTACCGGATAATAAAGAATACCGGTAGGAGAGAGGAAGACCTGCCATTGGTGTCGGGAGGAACGCAATTGGGACCAGCCGACTCAGCCAAATTATTGGCAAAAACTTTCTACCCTGAGGATAGGGCCCAAGAAGACAACTCTGACCACAGCCTAACCAGGGAAAAAGCAGAGAAAACCGTATATGAGGACCATGATAGTCATGAATCCGAATATACGGAAACGGAGCTGAGGTGGGCTGTGGCGGATTTCAACCCAAAAAAGGCTCCTGGATCAGATGGCCTTACGGCGGATATCTGTTCCCATGTTATCCTCTGGGATGCCAGAACGCATCTGGCGTTGATTAACAAGTGCTGGAGTATGGCCTATTTCCCGAGGAGCTGGAAAGAGGCCACGGTGATAGTGCTGCGAAAACCGGGTAAGGAGGACTACACGCATCCCAAATCGTACAGAACCATAGGTTTACTGCCAGTGATAGGGAAGATATACGAAAAGATGATAGTCCGAAGATTGACCCACCATCTGGTGCCAAGACTCAGTTCCAGCCAATATGGCTTCATGCCCCAACGCTCAACCGAGGACGCCCTTTATGACCTCATGACCCATGTGAGAGAGGAACTTCGTAAGAAGAAACTCATCACATTGGTGTCACTAGACATAGAGGGCGCCTTCGACAGTGCTTGGTGGCCCAAAATTAAAGTCAGACTGGCAGAGGAGCGGTGCCCAGATAGGTTGCGGAGGACAATGGCCAGCTACCTAACAGATAGATGTGTACGGATGAGGTATGCTGGCATCGAACATCTCCGAAAGACCAGCATGGGGTGCGTGCAGAGCTCCATAGGGGGTCCCATCCTCTGGAATCTCCTTTTAGACCCTCTGTTGCAGAGACTCACGAGAGGAGGAGACCACTGTCAGGCATTTACGGACGACGTGCTTCTCGTCTTCTCGGGGGACACGGCAGAGGAAATCCAAGGACGTGCGAACCTCACCCTCGAACATGTGCGGCGGTGGGGTGTCGAAAATAAGCTTAAGTTTGCGCCACATAAGACCTCAGCTATGGTGATAACTAAAAAGCTCAAGTACAACACTCCGCGGCTGACCCTGGGCGGGGTGGAGGTTGTCATATTTAAGGAGATAAAAACCCTGGGGCTCACAATAGACTGTGGACTGACGTTCGGCGTTCACGTGGCCAATGTCTGCGGAAAAGCGCTGGGCATCTATAAACAGCTGTCGAAAGCCGCCAGGGTTAGTTGGGGTCTCCACCCGGAGATACTTCGCACAATATACACCGCCGTGGTCGAACCGATAGTTACTTACGCCGCCAGTGCATGGGCCCCGGCCACAAAGAAGAAATGCGTACAAAAGCATTTGAATACAGTGCAGCGACTGTTCGCACAAAGAGCTGTCAAGGCTTACCGCACAGTTTCTCTCAACACCGCCCTTGTGCTGGCCGGTGTGCTCCCTCTTGACATACGTATCAGAGAAAATGCTTCTCTGTATGAGGTGAGGAGGGGGCTGCGCCGGTCAGTGCCGGATCAGGATGTCGAGAGGCCAATAGCCTATACTGAGAGACCGCACCCTGCGGAGCATACGAGCCATGGTTTCTCAAGAATAAACAACATCCAAGAGCTGGAACAAATGGTAGATGGAACAATAGTATGCCTGTACACAGACGGCAGCAGAATCGGGGACAAGGTCGGAGCAGCCGTTTCGGTATGGAAGGGGACCTCGGCAATAAAGAGCCTCAAACTGAATTTACCACCCTATTGTACAGTATACCAGGCGGAACTACTGGCTGTGTGTGAAGCCGCCAGGATAGTGGTACAGAATAAGTACGACAAGAGTGCCATTTTAAGTGACTCAAGAGCTGCTCTGGAAACAGTGACAAATATTAATTCAACGCACGCCCTGGCTGCCAGGACAAGGGCCTATATAAGAGAGGCCAAAGAAGGGAGGACAAAATTGGAGCTGTACTGGGTTAAAGCCCATATTGGCATTGAAGGGAATGAAAGGGCCGACCAGCTGGCCAGAGATGCAGCATTACGCTCTAAAAGAAGACCCATCTATGATATGTGCCCGGTATCCTATGCTAAGCGCGCAATTCGCAAGGATGCAGTGGCTGAATGGAATGGGAGGTATCTAGATGGGTCAACAGCAAGCATAACGAAAGCCTTCTTCCCCGATATATCAACGGCTTACAGGATTGTTAAAACCCTGGACGTAAGCTCCATTCTAACACAGGTGCTCACGGGACATGGCGGTTTTGCGGAGTACCTGCATCGTTTTCGGTGTGTCTCAGACATTCGTCGAGCAGTTCCCGCAGCATATCCCTACAGACATCTGCAGCGACGCCATACACGAGTCCCGGGACACCGTCCGGGCCGGGCGCTTTCTTCTTTCCGCGAAGACGGGAGAGGGCTACATCCAATTCTCTGTCGGCAGTAGGGGGAATGGGAACTTCCACTTCCACCGCCGACTGAGGAGCCATCCTTGAGGGAGTATGCCCCTCTGAGTGCGAAAACAGCTCCCCCAATAGCCCCGACAAAAGATCAGCATCCAATGTTTCAATGCCGGGGGCGCCGCAGGCACGGAGCTTGTTCCGTGCCCGTTGATAAGGGCACCCCCACGGATCCCTGTCGAGACCCGCAAGCAGCTCCTTACGAGCCCTCCCCTTTGCCCGGCTGATGGCCAGCTGCAGGGTTTTCTTCCTTCTTTGATATTCCATACGCAGCTGACCCTCAAGAACTTCATTCCGGTCTCTCTTCTGGCGGCAACGAATGTACGCCCGCCGCGACCGATTAGAGGCCACCCAAAGATCGGCAACCTCAGGTGACCACCAGTAAACTTGTTGTCGCGGAGGCCGCCGGCGCGCCCTCGGCATTGCCGCGTCGCAGACCGTCTGCAGGAATCTTCTAAAAAAAAGGCCCGCGAGCTCATGCTCCTAACCTAACCTAACATAACCTAACCTTCATAAAGGTCACAACTAATGTCAGACAAATACGAATCGTCGTATTGAGGGTATAGGGGTATGAGGGTATTTATAATATTCCTTTTTAAATCGGCAACGTCTTTCGCTAATTCTTCTAACCGACTACGTTCATTCTTTTGTTTTTTATTGCGACGACGACGACGACGTCTTTGTTCTATTTTCTTGGAATCTTGCGAAGATTCCGAATAACTGGATGACGTAGACGAAGTCGACTCGCTGCTACTATATACATTTCGGCCTTGCCGATTAAGCCCTGAAGTACCGGCAATGGGAACATCAAAAGTATTCCCAACTTCCGTATCCATTTTAAGGGTACGGTATACAACAATATTATAAAATGAAGTTAATTTCAACGTATTTCTTAATACGCAGTAAATACGAAATTTCTAATAAACTTAAATATATAGAATAAAATTTTAAACATGGAACGCTAAAACCGTTAATATACAAAGGAAGAAGAAAGAACAATATTTAATTTATGCAACTCACGTGCTAATACTCCAAGGAGCACAAGTTGTTTCAACTAAAAACTTCGAGCCAATGATAAAACATGGCGCCTTGAGCTCGCAGCTCAACAGCGCCCCCTGCTACCTGGCGAAAGTGGGGGATGTGCGAAAGGGACAGACGTATATGGAAGAAAGAGAGATAAAATACAATGGAAAACGGAAGTGCCTATCTCAATATAATAAGCTTCTAATACCGGTCAAGTCGTTTAATAACCATATTTTGTAACATTTCTATAATTGACATTTGAATCAGCAACATATAAATTAATGAAACAGCAAAGGCGAATCCGAATTGCTGATGGTGTCGTGACCTAGCTCGCCAGAACCTGATGGTAGTGCCGGAGGCCTCGGTGACTTGGGCGAGTCTGGTTGAACTATAATATTGCTAATGTTTTGCTCCTGACTTTCTTCAAACTAATCCAAATCCTTTATTTCTTCTTCAGTTAAATTAATTTCTATAAATGTTACTTCCTGAGATGATGGCATTGTTGAGACGAACTTTGGTTTGTTTCAGCCCAATCCGTAGGGGGCGACGGAAGGGACTTACTACTTATCCTACCAACTACCCTACAATCCATTAGACATGCCATTAGACTGAAAACTGGTACCAATTCTTTGACGTCGGTGGTCAACCCGGCGCACATTGGGCTGAAAATCGCGTTTCATAGACATAGAAACTTGAGTTATAATGTATATTTTTTTTTGTGTGGAAATGGGTTCTCCTGATCATTACTATACTATATAATGTTATATGAGATAATTTGGTTAACAATTGAACGAGTTATAATTTTTTTTAGAAAAAAATGTATGGAGCTAACTTGAAAAATGGGAATAACTCTGAAATCGCAAGGTTGGCCGTTATATCCTCACAGATGTATATAGTAATAATTATTTATGATTTTTTGACATACTTCATATTACGGCAGCACTTGCGATATTTTTTTTAAAAATCGTCTAAGTTTTTAAATTTTTGTATTTTTTCTAACTACTTTACTCTTTGATAACTACTTTTACTTGTACTTTTATTTAATAATAACGTTCAATTTCTTCAAATATGCATGTATTAAGATGTAGTTTACACACAAAGAAGTGTAAGATATCACGTTAGTCCGTTGTACATAAACGCTCAATAAAACTACGTGGTAATAATGAATTATCTTTTGAATGTGAGTTATGTGAGCTAGTCATCTCTAATTCTTAAATACTGTAGTATTACTAAATGACCTCTCAGAATCGAATCACTTCTAATATCACTATGTAAGTACCTTCATTATACATAGGGAATTGCTTGGTAAAAGAATAAAAGTACAAATACAAAGGAATAAAAGAATGTTGTTAATTGTGAAATTAGTACAGATAATTAGGTAATGTCGTGAACACCGTATATTTAAGAAGAGAATTATATTTGCCTAATTACCGTCTAAAACATCAAATACTCAATAGCAATAAACAGTCAAAATTGAAATGGTAATTTGAGTTCATTTTGAGTATTTCTACCGCTAACATTTTTTAATATTCTTGTAAGTTGTGATTGTGAATAATGGAAAGTTTAATTACAAACTTGGACTTGTTTGTTATACTGAGTAGTCATAGATACTATTTCCTTTGATAACGAAGTATTGTTCAATTCACTAGTGGTTCGATTGTGTTCTAGCGTTTCTGAGGAAGACAGTGTTACATTCAAGGAATTTTGTGGAAGATTCACACGAGCTGTTCAAAAGAGGTGGTTGAGATCTAAACGCTATCCTGTGAAAATTTAGACGATACTACACTAATTGGCTTTAGACAAGTATTGACTGGCCAAGCTACGTGCAAACTAATTTACTCACCCTACAAGCTTTCAAAGAAAGCATGAGTAACCTTTACTATCAACGTCAACGATGCTATCGGTTTCAACAATGACCAAAATCTTGGAAGGCCTTTCAAGATCTAGGCGATAAGCAGAAGAAGAGAAGGTCTAACAAACATGAAGGCGAAAAATCTATTGAGTTAGCATATTCAGCTGCAGCACTCTTGACAGAAGATGGTCGTAAAGATATTGCATCCGTTATTGAGTATATATATATGCACAAAGACCCACAAGCAGTAGCAAAATTTAAGGAAATAATGAAGAAACCAGATTTTTCATCATTATTTTCTGCAGAAAAGCACCCGGATTGCTATTTTCATTAAAACTCTTGAAATGGCAATAACTACACCAATTTGAGGGCAACTTCAATTCGAGAAGGTTCTGAAGTTGTACTTCCGTCTCACTATAAAGTACAAAAGGCTAAGCTGCAGTGTTACTCTCCAAAAAACTTCCGTGACTGAAACGGAATCTTCAGCTAAAATTGCATTTCAAGGAATTCTGGATTTAATGGTAAACTGGATTCTAGAAAATCTTCTTGGTATCCTTATAGCATAGAAGGCCAGAAATTTATTTTAATATCAATGTAGGGATTTGACGTTGCATCTAACCAAAGTCGATATAAACAGGACAGTGAGCAAAATGATTCAGCAGCATATTCATGACCTCTTTGTTTCCACTAAAATTGACAGCTGGAGGTGAAACAATATGTAAGAATTCAAAACCCTCCTCATCTACATATTGTCGTCCAATGCAGTTCAGAAGAAAACTAAAATTGATAACGAAATCAAAGCACTGAAGGGAGGTGGAGTCAAGAGTCTCCGAAACCGGCGAGCGTGTATGAAGAGAATTCTGAATGTTGAGGAAGCGAGTGAAGTATGCAAGGATAGAGTTCTCTGGCACTCTGTTCTCTCTGCCTACCCTGCAAGGGACATGGCGTGATGGTATGTATGTATGTAAATCAAAGCACTGCTCTCCACAAAATACAAAACAAATGAGGTCAGTCACCAAAGACAGAGAAAGTGATTTCTGGTGTATATGCATTTGGATTATCATCATTACATTCCAGCATGAATGTGATGGAATGTCTTCTACATATAGGCTAGCGTCTTGATTTTAAAAAGTGGTCTGCGAGAGAAGAAAATCGCAAACGGTTCTTAAAGTTAAGAAAAAAACTTATCCAAGATCAGTTTAACAATGAACTAAATCTTTTAGTCGACATCGTTAAGCAAGGATCTGGTATGACTAATGACGGTAATACTGCGAGAAGGTTTTTTGAGTTGCCTGACAAAACTGGTGCAATTACTGGACTAGACAAAAACTTAATACGTAGGTTTGCTGTGATTCTGCAGGCGATCACTTCTAGTGAGATTATAGATGTTTCGAAATTGAAAGAATACGCCAAAATAACAGCAAAGAAATATGTAGAACTATATAATTGGTATTACATGTCGTCGACAGTCCACAAGTTGTTCATCCATAGAGATGACATAATCGCAGATAATGCTATTGTACCAATTGCTAGTCTTTCAGAAGAAGCTCCAGAAAGCGCGCAACAAAGATTTCAGGAGGTTTAGAGAACACCATTCTAGGAAAAGAGCAGGCAAACCTCTAATGAGAATATTCTCAATATGCTTATCCTCTCATCTGATCCCCATTTTACAGTAATAAGACAAAAGCTGGAAGCTTATAAGAAACAAGCAGACTTTAGTGAAACATTAGACCTACTTAACTGCAGGAACCTTATATGGAGTCTTTGGGTGTAATGGAAAACAGATTTACATGCATCTTTGAAGAATTAAAACGTTATTATTAAATAAAAGTACAATTAAAAGTAGCTATCTAAAAATACAATAATTTGAAACCTTTGACGATTTTTAAAAAAAATATCGCAAGTGCTGCCGTAATATGAAGTATGTCAAAAAATCACAAATAATTATTACTATATACATCTGCGAGGATATAACGGCCAACCTTGCGATTTCAGAGATATCACCATTTTTCATGTCAGCTCCATACATTTTTTCTAAAAAAAATTATAACTCGTTCAATTGTTAACCAAATTATCTCATATAACATTATATAGTATAGTAATGATCAGGAGAACCCATTTCTACACAAAAAATTATACATTATAACTTATGTTTCTATGTCTATGAAACGCGACTTTCAGCCCACTGTAAGGGTGTAATGTTACATGCTTTACACGTAGGTACGCCACACACACATGCGCCTGCGGTGTTCGGCGCCTGTTTGACCGGTCCCACGGTCATCACACAGAAGGCGACGACCGCTGTCGAGCATTATCCTAGCGACGGTCAGCAGCGTCAGGCCAGTATCAATGATCGCGACGTGTTCAAAGTGCTCTTCTGTCCAGGTCACGCGATCGAGGCGGTCACTTCGTCGTAGTCGCATGATGTCTCTGCTGTGTTCGTGACCATGTACGAATACTTACCGAAGCACCCGTGCCCCCACCATACGTCCATGTTTAGTGTCAATACCTACATGTTGGCAACACTGATTCCAATATACAATATCAGAGTGAGAGGGTAAGTGGATGAATTTGTATATTTTGGATGTGCATTTAGCCGAGATGGAAGGTACACTACTGATATAGAGCAAATAGTGAATGCGGGAAATAGAGTGAACAGAGCGTCGGGACAACTTCTCGGTAGCCACCACCTCAGCCAGAAGGCACGTGTAGCAATACATAACGCTGTGTTTGTCCCAACATTACTATATGGAAGCGAGAGTTGGGTATGCACAAAAGAGCATGAAAGTAAAATTAATGCGGTCGAAATGCGATCTCTACGAAAACCTGTGGAGTTAGCTGATCGACCGCATTCGCAACGACGACGTAAGAGGGCGAGTAGGTATGCAAGAGCGTATTGGTGTAAAAATGCGAAAGGGAATACTCCGATGGTTCGGACATGTGGAAAGAATGCTGAACGTGTTTACGAACGAAGCTCATACTCCATACATCGACGTTTCTGTCAAACCCAGCAGCATATTCATGACCTCTTTGTTTCCACTAAAATTGACAACTGGAGGTGAAACAATATGGAAGAATTCAAAACCCTCCTCATCTACATATTGTCGTCCAATGCAGTTCAGAAAAAACTAAAATTGATAACGAAATCAAAGCACTGAAGGGAGGTGGAGTCAAGAGTCTCCGAAACCGGCGAGCGTGTATGAAGAGAATTATGAATGTTGAGGAAGCGAGTGAAGTATGCAAGGATAGAGTTCTCTGGCGCTCTGTTCTCTCTGCCTACCCTGCAAGGGATATGGCGTGATGGTATGTATTGGCACCTATATTGATATACGCAGCAATAACGCACTCCTTCTGCCTTTTCTATCAATTTATATCGTTCATTAAACTATTGTGTGACTACTGACACTCACTCATTTATTGTAACTCATTATTGTTCGCTGCCAATTTATAACGCATAAAAGTATTGCAATATAGCATTTAAAATGTACACAAGGGCTTTCATTTATGTCCAAACGAGACAATATGTATGTATGTAATATCAGAGTTTTGGTGCGAATATGAAAATATCATGTCACGCTCTTGTATTATATTTATTTCTTTTGGGTTTTCCAGTGTTATATTGAATAATATTGCTTTACTTTATGGAATATGATACAATTAAAATGCTGAAGTGTAGCTTATGGTATAATAGTGGTTTACGTGTATTTACATACTTTGCCAAAATTTCCAAAAAAAAATTGATATGGTTATCAGCGCCCAATTAATGGTAACGACTTGATTTACTGACGGACAATGACTATTAAGACTATACAATATGAAGAAATATTAAGTAATATAAGAAAAATAAATTAAGACTTGGCTGTATGAACTTTGATCCCTTTGCCTCTCCGAACGGACGAACAAAACAAAAAAAATATCCAATATCAATACAATATCGTTGGCAATATTGATTGTGATATTGATCATTGAAATTGACATCGGAGTTGTGTTGCCCCTACATTGAGTGGGTCACACACACAAACATAATGTTTAGTCAGACGCCCAAGAACACTAACTGAGGGTTATATGCCATCCAATTATCAGTCGAACATATACAGAGCACGTTTCACTGCAGTAACTGATCGCCAGTGACACACGTCAGTCTTCACTTTCTTCGCTTTCAGACACTCAACTAGGACTTTTGACGGGAATTTGAAAACATCATGTGGTGCTCTTGTACTATATTCAATATCTTAGTATTTTAACGTGTTATATTAGATAATTTTGATGGCATTTTATGTAATGTGATGCGGCGGAACTACTGGAATATAGTGAATATCATATAAAAGTGCTTTACAAGGTTTTTGTTTTACATCAAAATTCCCACAAGATACCATTAACAGTGTGGCCATAGCACTGTTGATGTCGACAATTTGACTTAGACAACAACTGACCTGAAAGACTAAAAACGTGAAGATATTTATAACTCGCCACTGACACCAATAGCACGTATAAGTAGCTGATTGCCAATACATAAGAAGAAGAAGACACTCATCTATATTAGATGAAAATACTCTCTTCAATTTGTGAACGCTGTCCGCTCGAGGTGCTGGTCGGATTCCCAAGTGTCGTGAGCGTCATTGCGTCAGTGTCGCTGTGTACACTCAGTATAACTATATAGTTAGCAATAGCTAACTGCAGCGGCCGATAGCGCGAGTGTAAAGTTCAGCGCAGTGACGAGCGATAAGCGGTCAGTGGGAGGTGCCGAGGTGCGAGGATACAAATGAACACGATTCTGTACAAAACTACACATTTATTGTATAACGAAGTGACGACAGCGGCGCTCACTGCTTGGTGGCAGCCTCGTGCATCTTCTTCTGTACGACCTCGACCTCCTTCACAAAGTCATCGTAAGCCGCCTTGATCTTAGGCTCCAGCTTTTTGTTCGTCTCCTCTATATTAGCGCTCACCTCCTTAGCGAGCTTTTGGGCTTCCTGCAAAGGAAAACCAGAAAAAAGTCGTTAAATAATAGAATTTTAAGGTGCAACAGATAGAGGGGGTGGACGGTGGGGGTGGTCGTGTACCTGCACGGTGTTCTTAACGGCGGTCTGGAGCTTCTCGCGAAGCGCGTTAGCCTGCTGCTCTACTTCGGGGTGCGCCTTGCGCAGCTCGGCCGCGGTGTTCTCGACGTTCTGGCGCGCCTGCTCCAGCGCCGACTTGGCCTTGCCGTTGGCGTCGTTCAGCTGTGGAGGAACGACACGTTAGCGACCGGGGCCACACGTAAACACTATAATACAACGTGCGAGAGTTGAACTAACCACGCTTTGGAGACTGCTGGAGAGGGCCGACAGCTGCTGCAACACCGACTCGCTGCCCTCCTTGAACGCCTTGTTCATCTCCTGGGTGTTCTTAGAGTTCATGAGCGCGTTAAATTGTTCACTGATCTCTTTCTGGAACTCGGCCATGTGCTTCTCCATGTCCTGCAATGGCGAGCTGGCGGGCGCGTCGCGGCGTACCAGGCGCGCCTGGCCCTGAGGACAGAGAGGAGCGTGAGCGGCTAGAGCAGTGCAAGAGACGCGAGGCGTGCGGAGCGGGCGGGGTGGTGGTACTCACAAGAGCGAGGAAGGCGACGAGAACGATGAACTTGGTTGCCATGATGCTGCGTGCTGCTGTCTGTAACACCGAGAGAGTGTGCCGGGAGTGAGCCGAGCGCGGCTTATATAGTGCGCGCGAGATAAGCGGGAGGGGTGCGCGCTTCACTCGGGAGGGGGTGGAACTTTTCCTGCACTCGTCGGCGGCGTGTCCCCGGCCCCGCGCGCCGCGCTGTTTACAAACAAGTCGAGGTCACGTCCGCCCCCGCCGCTATCGGTCGGGCGCACACCCTGACCCTCCCCACTGCGCGCACACCTAGATAGTCCTCGCGCACAAAGTGCACCGTGCTGCACGCGCCGGGCGCGCGCCGCCGGGGACCCGAGTCGTCTTACAGCCGGTACAGTGGTCTGTGCCGTGAGTATAACGGTCGAGGTAGAGTATGCGGGTCAGATATACCACATGGTCTGGATACACCCCGCACGCTCCGTCCGGGGCGTGCGGCGTGCGGCTCCATAACTACTTTATATCCCATCGACGCAGAGCCGGTTATTTGACATCTATGGCCTACTCGGCGGGTTACATGTTCGGGTACCATCATAGATTGACGTCACGAAAATAATTATTGAAGGGGTTTTCAACCCCTTATATAAAATATAATAGGGATTGAAATTTTTGATTTATAGAAACTTATTTCTCGAAATTTGATGTGCAAATTGAATTCCTAAAGGGGTGAAAACCGTAGAATCGGAAGTACTGGGCTGACCATTACAGACGTCTGAGTTGCCACACGAGATCCTCTCACGACATACGAGTACATAAATTTTTTTTTTAAGTTATATAAAGTGTGACCGATACGAACGTATGTCACATACAGCGGTTGTGATGTTGACACAGCGGTATACCGACTGGTATCGTGGGTGCTACGCGCGGACAGCGGGCGACCGGGCGGCCGGCGCACACTGTTGCATCGTATAGGGGACAGGCGGGCGTGGGGTGTGCGTGCGGTGACGTCACACTCGTACAGCGGGCGACCGGGCGGCCGGCGCACACTGTTGCATCGTATAGGGGACAGGCGGGCGTGGGGTGTGCGTGCGGTGACGTCACACTCGTACAGCGGGCGACCGGGCGGCCGGCGCACACTGTTGCATCGTATAGGGGACAGGCGGGCGTGGGGTGTGCGTGCGGTGACGTCACACTCGTACAGCGGGCGACCGGGCGGCCGGCGCACACTGTTGCATCGTATAGGGGACAGGCGGGCGTGGGGTGTGCGTGCGGTGACGTCACACTCGTACAGCGGGCGACCGGGCGGCCGGCGCACACTGTTGCATCGTATAGGGGACAGGCGGGCGTGGGGTGTGCGTGCGGTGACGTCACACTCGTACAGCGGGCGACCGGGCGGCCGGCGCACACTGTTGCATCGTATAGGGGACAGGCGGGCGTGGGGTGTGCGTCCGGTGACGTCACACTCGTACAGCGGGCGACCGGGCGGCCGGCGCACACTGTTGCATCGTATAGGGGACAGGCGGGCGTGGGGTGTGCGTGCGGTGACGTCACACTCGTACAGCGGGCGACCGGGCGGCCGGCGCACACTGTTGCATCGTATAGGGGACAGGCGGGCGTGGGGTGTGCGTGCGGTGACGTCACACTCGTACAGCGGGCGACCGGGCGGCCGGCGCACACTGTTGCATCGTATAGGGGACAGGCGGGCGTGGGGTGTGCGTGCGGTGACGTCACACTCGTACAGCGGGCGACCGGGCGGCCGGCGCATACTGTTGCATCGTATAGGGGACAGGCGGGCGTGGGGTGTGCGTGCGGTGACGTCACACTCGTACAGCGGGCGACCGGGCGGCCGGCGCATACTGTTGCATCGTATAGGGGACAGGCGGGCGTGGGGTGTGCGTGCGGTGACGTCACACTCGTACAGCGGGCGACCGGGCGGCCGGTGCATACTGTTGCATCGTATAGGGGACAGGCGGGCGTGGGGTGTGCGTGCGGTGACGTCACACTCGCACCTGACAACATATTATTTGAAATATATACTCGTAACTGTTACAGGTGTATACATTTGCAAATGATTGTTGTTGCTGGTAGTGCGTGTGACGTCACTGCGGCACCACCATTTCTAGTGATAGGACCACGCTGTTGGCAATGTTCTGTCTACAGGTCCGTCCGGGGTACCACACTGAGCAGGAGATCGACGTCTGAGCAATGCCAGTGTGTTTTAGCGCTTTGTTCGGTGAGCGAGAGAGCCGGAAGCCCAACTGAGTGGGTTTGGGGTTTGTATTGGTAGGCAGTGGCTTAGCTTTACCCTGGGTATTGCGAAGGTCTATGGGTAACTGCAACGCTTACTGTCAGGTGTGCTGCCTGCTTGTTTGCCACCATAAGCCATGAAAAAAACCTCACAGTCCGGCGAGGGGGGCTGGGGGGAGGGGGTCCCACAGTGAAGGTACACGGGGAGCCGATGTATGATGTATTGTCAATTAGTTTGTCTCTACTCAAACATGATATTAATTCTATTTTATTACAAAGTTTGTTGTCAGTTCAACGAATGGTCTCCACGTATACTGTGAGGGACGTCTCCAGCGGCGCTCCTCTATCTCAGATGTCGAGGGCTCATGGTATGAGGCTATAGGTATACAACCTATACCCAGAGTGACGGAGGAGAACTCGACATAAAGCGGTATATCAACACGCCTGCCAGCGCGGTACAGTGAGTCAACTTCCCTCCTTCGTTCGGGTACCATTCCCGTCGACGTCCTGGCTAGCTGTCGGGGCGTGGACGGACAGGAGCGTGTGCTACGCCGTGCCCTCGTCACAATCGGAGTGGTGGCAGGACGGTGTTCTCTCTCTCCTCGCAACCATGTGCAGGTAATTGCCGAAGCAACTATGCTCCGTTAAGACCTGCACCAGTCGGAAGGCAAGGACTCAATGCTGCCGATCCAACCACTCCATCGCCGGCTGGAAGGCTTCGACGTTCCGAACAATGAACCGATGCCTCTCCAGCCGGATTGCCCGACGGGCAATGATGCCACGGCGGGCGTCGCCCTGCTAGGCGACCACCTCGCTGGGCGAGACGGTACAACGTGGCCGACACCCCCCGGTACAGTGCGGCGAGCGCGACCGCCTCCAGGTCCCGCGGGGGCGCGGAGGTACGGCTGACAGTACTTGTAAATGACGTATTTATTTGGATAAGGATTATTATTATATAATGTTGAACGAACTTCAACGAACGTCTGGTTAAGAAGATATACAATGCGAAAGTGAAAGGATGTAGGTACCGAGGGAGACCGAGACTAACCTACCTAGACCAAATCGGTGATGTACTGAAGGAAGGTGGAGTCAAGAGTCTCCGAAACCGGCGAGCGTGTATAAAGAGAATTATGAATGTTGAGGAAGCGAGTGAAGTATGCAGAGATAGAGTTCTTTGGCACTCTGTTCTCTCTGCCTACCCTGCAAGGGATATGGCGTGATGGTATGTATGTATGTTGACACGAACACCTTCGCAAATGTCACATTATTGTAGAACAAGTCCGAGTTGCATGAAACAGTTTACAGCGGGCCGACCGCAACGGACAGACACGCGCTGGTCCGGACCCTTATTTAGAACTTTTAAAGGGGAACCATTATGTCGGACATGATTTTCGCGATACCTTAACCGTTTATGCAGCGGAAGCCCTCGAGAGGAAAAAAAAACGATTTTGAAACGTTCTTCATTAGTGCTCTGCTCCTATTGATGTTAGCGTGATGTTGGACAGCTCGCAGCCTACCTCGGTAAATGAGCGATCTAACTCTAAAACAATTTTTTAAATCGGACCTGCAGTACCTGAGATTACCGCGCTCAAACAAACAAACAAACTGTTCAGCTTTATAATATTAGTATAGATGTAATATTGGTACGATGCGTGTTGTGTAATGCAACAGTAGATGTGTGCGGTGTGCTGTGTGCGGTGTGCTGTGCACGCAACAACATCGGTTACATGTATTGTACACGGCTAGGGCAATAAACAGTAGCTGCAAGTGTGTATAGTGGGGGGCGACGTCCCCCGCGCGACCCCCGTATACACACCGTGTACAGGTTTACGGCGGTGAGGTGGATGTTGACGGCGCACAGTACTGCAGTCTGTGTACAGCACAGCGCGTGCGACGCGGCCGCGGGCGCGGTGTGAACTCCCGCCGACGCGGCCAGTGCGCAGTACGCAGTGCGCCGTGCGCGGTCTGCATGCTAAGTAGTGGGCGTGCGGCGCGACCTTGGTACGTGCCGCGCGATCACATCGACGTCGCACCTTCTGCGGCACAATGTGTCCGTGTGAGCGCGTGACATTGTTCACTGATGGTAGAAGGGCGTACGTGTGGACAATGGACGCTGACATCGACCTCCCCCTACTCGGGGCAATCAAAATGGTGTCGACCTACACTAGGATGTCGCCGCCTTCCGAAGGAGACGGCGGGGCGGATCCGGCAGGAAATGTCCATCGGTGATAGGCCCCCTGGGGCGGCGCAGATACGAGTGCGTCTGATGTCGTCCTAGCCGCGGCCGCCAGTGACTGGACTTGGGAACAGTCTGTCACCCGCCGAGAGGCTGACCGCGTGAGGGTGACGTCCTAGTAGACAGCCGGGGTGTCGGCGGGGGATGGTACCCGATAGGGTGACCCGCCGGGGCTGGCCACGGATGTCAAGGAAACGGGACCACTGGCTGGCCCAATGATGATGGAGAGGGCATAAGAGGAATCATGAGGCCACGCGCCGGACAATAACGTGCCAAAAAAAAATGTATCACGCATCATGTAATCACATTCAACCTCCGTGCTCGCCGCGGGACGCGTGCGGGGGGGGGGAGGGGACGTTGTGCAGCAATCAAAGTGTAACACTTGAGCGGACACATAACGCACAAACGTGCCCTGCGCGTGTGTATCTCACCAGAGGCCGCCAGTACCATGTACACAATTAGTTCCCCAATAATTAAATGATAACTAATGTGTTGACACGCGTTAAACGACATTAGTGTGCGATAGAGAGCACACACACACACAATGGCGTGCCTCAAATCAAAGCGGAAACAACAAATTTGTATTATCTAGGATGTGACGTCATGTGTCCCCCTGACACACACACACACCGCGCACGTCGCCCTCACACACACACACGTTATTGCATTGTATGTACATACCTATATGCTAGCATTTGCGCGTGACTACATCCGCGTTGAGGTCATCCTTGACAGAGGTAAATAGAACAAGCAATCTGGGGTGTTCAAGGTTTGTCGACCTGACGCTGCCGACCGTCGCAAGGGCGATGGTCAACAGCATCAAGAACTGGGACACGATCGCCGCCTTCTGCGAAGTAGCTGTCCACGGAAGGAGGAGGCGAGGCGCGTTTCAGGGAAATCCTACGGTGATACACCCCACTGCCGGCGCGCTGGGCGGCGCAAACGCGAGTTCCTACGCCTGATGTCGCTCTGGCCAAAGCCGTTGGTGGTTGGACCGGCGATTAGTCCGCTACCCGTAGTGTGATTCACTGTATGAAACGATGCCCCAACAGCATAAGCTGCCAGGTCTTCGATTCGAGATGATACCCAAAAGAGTAGCCCACCGCCCGGGCCACCAACGACATACAGCAGTCGCCGGTGCGCACTGCGCACTGCATGCGGTGACTTTACAATTGTTGGTCTTAGATCTGTACCGGTCGGGCACATACCAAAAGTTATCTCCAATTTCAATCTACAAACGCATACGTCAAAACTTTAAAAGTATAAAGTGGTGGGTGGGTACTTAGTGGGTCACAAAAAGGATTCAGACAAAAATAACTATTAATTTGGCTATTTATGACTTTCTCTTTACTATCATGACTAATATGGATAAAAGAACACCTATATGTGCATTATTCTGTGATATGACCCAGGCGTTTGATTATGTCCATCATTCTATATTGATGGAGAAGCTAGAATGTTATGGGATCAGAGGCAATATCTTACAGCTAATTAAATCCTATCTATCAAATAGGAAACAATTGACGGTTGTCTCTAGGTTACATAATCAGACTAGAGAAGAAAAGATATACTTTTCAAATGAGCGTCATATATCATTTGGAGTGCCACAGGGAAGTGTACTGGGGCCTCTGTTATTCATAATATATATTAATGACCTTCCAAATTCTGTCAATTATCCTATGACTCTTTTTGCCGACGATAGCACATTAACTGTAGCTTGTAAGAACACTGATATCTATGAAAGTGATATTAATGATGCTATAAATTCTACTGTTAGATGGTTAAGAAATAATAACTTAATTATTAATTTAAAGAAGACAAATATAATGCATTTTAATAAATATATGACATCCTCAAAAATTATAATACATCATGAAACTGACATAATACGAGAAGTAACTAATACAACATTTCTTGGTCTCGAAATAGATAATAAATTGAACTGGAAAGTACATATAGAGACACTATGTAAAAAAGTAATTAAAACATCCTATGCATTATACAAGCTAGCACCTACGGTAAATATTGATACGTTACTCACTGCATACCATGGGTTAGTAGCATCAGTTATTAGGTATGGAATAATGTTCTGGGGCAACTCTATAAACAGGGAAATAATATTTAAAATACAAAAGCGCTGTATCCGCTCTATGTTCAATTTAAAACTTACGGATAGCTGTAGGCCATTTTTCAATAGGCATAAGATCCTGACACTACCCTGTTTGTTTATCATGGAAACAGTAGTATTTGTGAAAAGTAACCCTTAACTGTTTCCCCGTCTGTCAGATCACAGTGAGCGTAGTCGACCCGATAATAATAGACTTCGTATGCGCAGCGCCAAAACTGCTCATATAGGCAAGAGTGTATTTTGTATGGCACCTATTCTTTTTAATAAAATACCAAATATATATAAAACCTTAAATATAAATTCATTTAAACAAAAAGTCAATGACCTTTTTATCAATAGAACATATTACAGTGTTCAAGAATTTTTAAATGACAAGGTTATATAAATGTACATTTTATTTATTTTAACATATGACATTTCACTTTACTATTATTGTTATTTTTTTTTTCTTATTTTCATTGTTACATGACATAGACATTCTTCTAAATTTCTAATAGGTATATATTTAAATGATATTGTAATATTAAATAATACGAATGTAATAATAAATGGAAATCTATAATGTTATGACAATTTGTACGCCTATAGTGGCAGAACATGTTGAATCCAATTACTACCTACACATGTTTTCACAAATAAAAATTATCTTATCTTATCTTATAAAATCTATCGACAACGTTATTTTAGATAAATTAAAATAAAAAACTATCAGTGCACGCCGTCCCTCCCCATTCACCCCGTCCATCTCCAGCAGGGCCCGATCTAGGGGTGGGGGCAAGCCGGACATTTGTCCAGAGCGACAAAAAGGAGGGGCGGCAAAATTGACTTATTCCTACCTTCAACTTTTTTTTTGCGTTGGACTGTGGATGTGATCGCTGCCCGCCAAATCGGCCCGGGGCAATGGAAGAGGCGGCGCGTGACCCCATAGATCCACCCTGCAAAGCCCCTCTCTTCGCCGTGCGAGAGGGCCACCGGTACCCGATTTTGTCTTCGGTGGCCCGCCCAGCGGATTACCCTCGCGGGTTTCTCTCGAGTCGATGCCCCGACAGTCCCCAGTCCGATCACCCGATGCCTCAGCTAGGGCGGCATCAGGCGCATGTATTCGCGCCTGCGCCGCCCAGGGCGCCGGCGGCGGCCGAAGTCGAAAGAATCCTCCCGGACACGTTCCGTCGCCTCCTTCTGCGAGATGACTGCCACGCAGAAGGCAGCGACCGCGACCCAGTTCCTGACGCTGTCGACCATCACTTTCACGACAGACGGCAGCGTCAGGTCGGCACCGACGACAGTGACGAGGTCACGGCGCTGCCGGTCCCAACTCGTACAGACCTCGAGCGTATGCTGCGTCGTGTCCTCGTCACTGCCGCACTGTTGGCAAGACGGAGTCAACTCCCTCCTTGCGACCGTGTAGCCGAAGGTACCTCCATCCATTCCATCAGTACGAGCCGGAGGGCCTCAACGGTAACAACACCATGTCTTAGGTCTCTCCAGCCGCGTAAGCCAACGGACAATGACGCCCTCGCGCTAGGTGGCTATCTCGCTGAGCGATAGGGAGCCACCCTCGTCGGGTACAAAAGAAACCCGCCGGTAGAGATCGGAGAGCATCTCCGCCTCCAGGTCTCACGGGGGTGTTCCGGCCAAAGCACATGCTGCCTGGGTCAACACCATGGGGCACCCGCGGATGGCTCTGACCGCCATGGCTCCCTGTGGGCACCACAGAAAAGCCCTGAGCTGGACGGTCAGAGACCTCGCCCACACGGGTGCGCCGTAGATGGACATAGAGCGTATCACCCCCGCATACAGCCGTCGGCTTTCAAAGCTGGGTCCGCCCACTTTCGGCATGAGCCGTGATAGGGCGGACCCCGTGCCGACCAGCCAGGGAGCAAGTCTGCGGAAATGCTCCCGGAACCACCACCCGCCACGCCCGTCGAGCACCACTACCTTCCAACCTAGCCATTAGCCATCCACAAACCAAGTTGGCAGGTTGAGAATTTTATGTGCCACCTCCCATCCTACTTCAGGCAGGCCTACGTCACTCCATGTACTTACGCGCTATAATTGCCTACCGCTCGGCCAAGCGGTCGCGGGCCGTCTGCGGACCAAATACAGTGCGGTTTTCACAAGCGAAGCGTATGCACGTTGTTAAATTTTATTCGTTCCATTCGTTTGTACGTGTACCTACGATGGCATCTGGTGCCTTATGTGCAGTAAATGGGTGCAAATCAAGTAAAAAATTGATTGATTGATTGATTGATAATTTATTTGCAGAATATGGGTTAACAATAAAGATAATAAGTCAATAATACAATAAGTTCAATGCCATATCTAACCGTCATCGGTGTGCAAATTATATAGTCCATTAGACATGTCAAAATATTGTGAATTAAATTCAATGAATTTCTATTGATTAAATATATAAATGTCAGTGAAATTAGGAATTCATTACGTCAAGAATTAAATTATTTTGAAGAAATTGTCAAATGGATTAATAATTATCAATAACATTATTCTAAATTACAATAAAGGATCATTTAAAAAATCATTTAAAGAATAATAACATTTTAAACATAATATTTCCTGAACGCACTTTTTGAAGCGGTTGATGTTTTCAATTTCTCTAATTTGATTTGGAATTTTATTATAAATACTAATGGCTACACAGAATATACTTTTACTCATTAAAGTTGTCTTACTTTTGACTACAGCTAGCTTGTCAGCGTGACGAATCATTTGTCGTTTCTTAAATAAATTTATATTTTGCTTGACAAATACTGCGCTTTCATAAATATAAATGCATGGAAAAGGCATTAAACCGAATTTTTTGAAGAAAGGCTTACAGGAGTCATTTTGCTTTAATTTAAAAATCGCTCTAATGCAACGTTTCTGTGCTTTAAACACTGCTAGCCAATTCGTTGAATTGCCCCAAAATATAATACCATAACGTAACACAGAGACTACAGAACCATGATATGAAGTAATTACTGTATCAATATTTGCTTTATCTCTAAGATTATACAAGGCATATGCTGCTTGGCTCAGTTTTGTACAAACATGTCCTACATGTCCTTTCCAAGTCATACCTTTGTCTAACTCTAAACCAAGGAAACGAGTGACTTTATTTTCTTCTATTTTCTGTCCCATGTAATTTATGTTTAAGTTACAGAGTTCATCTTGTTTCCTTTGCCTAAAATTCAGAAATGTAGTTTTTTTATAATTAATTTGTAGATTATTTAATTCTAGCCATTCGATTACAGATTTTAAAGAATTATTTATATCTAACTCGAGTGTTTCCATATTTTGTCCAACATAGAGGATAGTGCTATCATCTGCAAATAGGGTCATATTAAAGTTTGTCGTTGTAGGTAAGTCATTTATGTATAAAATGAAGAGTAAGGGTCCGAGAACACTTCCTTGTGGAACTCCAAATTTTACTATTTTGGTATTTGAGTGATAAAGTTTCTCATGATTTGTTCGAAGGCATAGACTCTTTATTTCTGTAATTTGCTCTCTTGCAGATAAATATGATTTTATAAGTTGGTAAACATTACCTCTTACGCCATAACGGTATAACTTGTCTAAGAGCATATCATGTTTTACATGGTCAAAAGCTTTTGTCATGTCCATAAACAAACCTATGACTGATTGACCTTTGTCCATGCCAATCATAACAAATTGAAGAAAATTGTAAATAGCCAAATTAATATTTTTGTTTTTTCTAAATCCATACTGCTGTGTCACAAGAACATTTTCTTTTTCGAAGAAATCATAGAGTCTATTGAAAATTACTCTTTCAATTATTTTCGCAAACACTGGTATTAATGCTACTGGTCTATAATTTCCAACATTCAGTCTATCACCCTTTTTATACATTGGTTTTATGATAGTCTTTTTTAATTTTAAGGGAAACTGGCCTTGCTCAATGCATAAATTAATTATGTGACACAATATAGGCGATATAATTTCTGCAACATCTTTTACTACCGCCGTTATGATATCATCATAACCTGTGCTATACGTATTTTTCAATTGTTTTATTATATTGTTTACTATTTCTGGTGTTACCGGTGTTAGAAATATGGAATTGCTACTAGTATTTATTTTTTCATAGTTATATTTATTTGCAGTTTTATCAGTTACCATATCAATATAATAATCATTAAAAATATTACATATAATGTCTGGGTTTGTAATTAATTTATCTCCTATTTTTATTTTTGTTATTCCTCTTTTAGGCATCTTATACTTAGTTCCATTTATTACAGTCCACATCGCTTTGTTTTTATTCACCGATGAAGATATGTAAAAGTCATTTTTTGATTTTTGCGTCAATTTTATTATTTTTTTTAGTCGTCGAGAATAGTCTTTATATATATATTTATTATTTATTGTTGGTGTTTTTCTATATTGCCATAACATTTTTCGTTTTCTTAAGCTACACAATTTTAAGCCCCGTGTTATCCATTTGGTCTTGCTGTTAGTGAATAAAAAAAAAGGGGGTAAAAAAAATTATTACATATTCGAAGTCCCACATTTAATTAAATGTATCAGGAATAACTTACTGACAAATAATTTTGTACACGATGAAGAAAAAATATCTGGAGAACTAATCTAACTAATCAGGCTATGCAAGGATTTGAAGAAAGAAGGCATTCATTTTATGTTTACGAAACGCTTACATCAGGATTGCCTAGAAAAAATTTTTGGCACCGCCCTCAACAGGGTGGTAATTGTCGAGACCCTACACCGATACAGTTCATGAGGGCATTCTCAAAATTATTCCTTTGAAATATGCTTGTTTTTTGTGACTTAGTTGTTAGCCTCAGATGGCTATGACAACTTTAGCCGGACTGTGGGTGAGCGCTGAGGGCTCTCAACCCGGAAAAACTCATGAATTTTATCGAAGAGGCAGCCCTGTGATTGCTGTGGGATCGCGAGGTGCAAAGCAATTACAATTGTACGCTTGAGCGTTTAGGCACATTTTAGCATGCAGCAGTTTCTGACGCGACAGAGTAGGCTATTATAGCAGTAGGTATTGCTAATTTTCTACCGAGTGAAGTATTTTACCTAACTGAATTATTATAGTTCGAAAGAAAGACAGAAGAAGTAAGGATCCGCAAAAAGTACCCATACCTGAGTAGTATAGAAATAAAAGTATCGTTATTTCGATACTAAGTATATTTGAACACGATACTTGTTCCGATATTTTTGAGATATCGATACTTTTATAAGCACTCGATACTTTTAACAAAATTTAAGTCACATCGTTAGATTTAGGTCGTAGGGGATTACCCTTCTATAGACAATAGCTTGTTTTTAGAGCGTGTGTTGCCAGTTTCTCGTGATTGGTATCTATTTAGTAGATTTATTTTTATCAATTAAGTTATTATTTAAAACACGCACAACATTAAAACATACAGTTTAATCTTGATTTACCTTTTTACCCGACTGCAAAGGAGTGGTATTGTGTTTAACAGTCTATGTATGTATGTATGTTTGTATGTTCCTTTGAAGCACTATATATACCAAACGCCTCGGCCGATTTTTATGATTCGCACGTCAATCTATTCCTCTTAATCCGGCGAGTGTCACTAAAGATATGACGTTATTGAAAATTCAATATGGCGACTACTGGACGCCATATTGTGAAAATTAAAAAAATTAAAGTCAGCAAACTATATCGAGTGGGGTATCGTTAAATAGGTATTTAAAAATCATTATTAGTTTTCTCTCAACATTTTTCGATTTGACTGGCCGTTTAGGATCTATATCGATTTAAAGTTTCGTAACAACCTTTCTCACATATAGGTTTTTTAGACAGTAGAAATTTACGATGAAAAGACGAAAAATTCATATAACTGGATGTGGATGGACATATACTGAAGTATCTAGTAGGTATATTGTCCAATATACCATAGGTAGTAGTAGTATCTAATGTCTGACGCGGTCGCCCATCTCCAATTTCTAACGATTTAGTCCTCAACTTCAGTCGAAAAACTATATATAGTTAGGTACTTACCTACTTATTAATAAATAAGATAACTATAGCTACCTAGATATTTATAACTAAAAAGTATAACATAAAAAAAAATGATTAAAAAAATCAAAAAACCCGACTGCGTAAAAAGTCACCAAAACTACGTACATAATAAAAAAACTGAAAAGAAAAAAACAAGCACTTAGATGTCCGGTGGTCTAGAATTCCATAATATATTATTGAATAAATACTATTGCAGAAAATGAAATATACTTTAATATAATAGTGTTCGTTCGTTTGTGGAGAAGGCTCGAGCCCAACAGTGGGACACATAATCGCCTCTTTGCTTCAATAATATGTCATCTTCAAATTACTGAAATTTTTAGCATTTAATATGCTTAATTATTTATAAATACCCGAATACGAAACGAAAAACCCCGCTTGTGACATAATTTTTCGTTTCGTATTCGGGTATTTATAAATATGTCATCTTGAAAAATTAAGTTTAAATGGAATGTTTTTCTAGTTTCAAAAAATAATTGTGTCGCAACGAATATTTTTTTATCGTAAATCTTATTTAAATCTTAGATGATTTAGTTATAGAATAATTAAATAATTAAAATCATAGATTTATATAGCAATTATTTTTTGAAACTTGAAAAGCACTCCACTAGATTTTATTTTTTTCAAGATAACACGTTATTGAAGCTAGAGGCGAATATGAGCTGAGATGACGACGCCGACGATGCAACATAAAAGTTGAAATTAAACCCTCTGACCAGCGTGGTATAATGTTTTTTTTTCTTATTTTGGAAGCTCGACCAGTAGAGCATTGAAACGTGTGTGAATTTATTATATTGTATTAATAGTGACTTTAATATAATATTAATATAATAGAACATGACAACTGAACAGTCGGGATCCTTTATTCGACAGCAAATCTAATTTTTCAATGGAATATATAATATATTATGAAATTCTAGACCACCGGACATCTAAGTGCTTGTTTTTTTCTTTTCAGTTTCTTTATTATGTACGTAGTTTTGGTGACTTTTTATGCAGTCGGGTTTTTTGATTTTTTTAATCATTTTTTTTACTGTTTCTCTAATTTATTTCTGTACCGACAATTTAATACGTCGAAATTTAAATTTAGTTTGATATCATTATTAAGTGTTTCATTAGTGATAAGTTCCGAACTCCAAGTTCCGAAATTTCTCAAATAATATTTAATATTACGGATATTACTCAATCGGAAGTTTTAAACAATAAGTTGAAAAGTACTCGATACCTTTTTTATTTTTCTTCTTGCGGTGGGCTATGGATGCGGTCGCGCCCCGCCAAATCGGTCCGAGGTGACGGCACGCAACCCCATAGACCCACTCTGCAAGCACCTCTCTTCGCCGTGCGAGCGGGCCACCGGTACCCGATCTTTGTCTTCGGTGGCCAAAGTGCTCGATACCTAACAACATTTTTTTTTGTTTTCTAGTCTCTAAGTTCTAGTCTAGTTGGTTCCTTATTTCCTATTTAGGTATTTCTTCTTCGTAGAGTTCCACAAATTTACAAAACTATCGATACTTTACTCGATACCAGTATCGTATCAGATTTATCGATTCCGATAAAAGTATCGAAACAAAAGTATTGATATTGTTAGGTAAAGTACCTGATACCTACATACTTAACATACTCCAACAAAATTAGCTTATAACTTATATGGTTTTGTGTATGTAAAGGGCGGCGAAATTTATCCTTGCCCGGAGCGGCTAAATAGCTAGATCGGGCCCTGATCTCCAATCATCGTCGTCCGTACCAATCATCCCTTACACCTCTACACCACTCCCCTCCCAGCCGCACACAGTACTATATGTAGGCACGAGTCAAGTACGTGACCAGTGCACGGCGAGTGACAATCTCGTTGTAGACGTGAAGTGAGCAGCAGACGTGCGCCGAGAGAGCGCGCGGACCACCACAACTGGTGCAAACTTCGAATTACAATTTTTATCCCGATTACGTGATCTATATCTATGAATGACAATGGTTCCCCAGGGTACAAACAGACACGCCCCGGCAACACGGGGTATTGTGCCCGAAAGGGTAAACGGCCGCGGAGGTCAAGGATTCAGTACCGGTGGCCGGCCCGATGGCATTGGAAGCATGAGGGAGGGAATACGGTGTGTTATGAGGCCACGCGCCGCCCTTCTGTCGCCGCAGACACACCCGGACGGCGTGTGTCCAGACAAACCAACAACGTTACAAACAGACAGTGTCTGTTTGTAACATTTAATTATATATAACGTTAAATTAACAAGACGTTAGTACTTCTGTATGAAGTTATTTAGAACTATAACAAAATAACAACGTGCCAATAAATACTCGTATGAGTATGTACGGTCGGGGAACAGTTTCTTGGCACTCTATGTGAAAATTCAAGATATGTTTGCAAAGTTTATTTAGGGTTTATTACAGTACGAGTATATCATATATGTCATGATGTCGATGATGTCGATGGCCTACCTTCTTGTAGGTAGTGACAGGATCCCGTTGCTGTAAAAATTTTGGGGTAAAAATTGTTTTTGGGACAATAAAAAAGAAACCTGACAAGTAGTTTTGGCAGTCCACTCTTGATACTATCTAAAGAACTCTTAAGAGACCAAAACAGGTGGAAATCTGAAGGTCTGTGTGGTGGATGCATTAACACCTCCCAGCCAATTGTCTGTGTGGTGGATGCATTAACACCTCCCAGCCAATTGTCTGTGTGGTGGATGCATTAACACCTCCCAGCCAATTGTCTGTGTGGTGGATGCATTAACACCTCCCAGCCAATTGTCTGTGTGGTGGATGCATTAACACCTCCCAGCCGATTGTCTGTGTGGTGGATGCATTAACACCTCCCAGCCAATTGTCTGTGTGGTGGATGCATTAACACCTCCCAGCCAATTGTCTGTGTGGTGGATGCATTAACACCTCCCAGCCGATTGTCTGTGTGGTGGATGCATTAACACCTCCCAGCCAATTGTCTGTGTGGTGGATGCATTAACACCTCCCAGCCGATTGTCTGTGTGGTGGATGCATTAACACCTCCCAGCCGATTGTCTGTGTGGTGGATGCATTAACACCTCCCAGTCGATTGTCTGTGTGGTGGATGCATTAACACCTCCCAGCCAATTGTCTGTGTGGTGGATGCATTAACACCTCCCAGCCGATTGTCTGTGTGGTGGATGCATTAACACCTCCCAGCCAATTGTCTGTGTGGTGGATGCATTAACACCTCCCAGCCGATTGTCTGTGTGGTGGATGCATTAACACCTCCCAGCCAATTGTCTGTGTGGTGGATGCATTAACACCTCCCAGCCAATTGTCTGTGTGGTGGATGCATTAACACCTCCCAGCCGATTGTCTGTGTGGTGGATGCATTAACACCTCCCAGCCGATTGTCTGTGTGGTGGATGCATTAACACCTCCCAGCCGATTGTCTGTGTGGTGGATGCATTAACACCTCCCAGCCGATTGTCTGTGTGGTGGATGCATTAACACCTCCCAGCCAATTGTTTGTGTGGTGGATGCATTAACACCTCCCAGCCGATTGTCTGTGTGGTGGATGCATTAACACCTCCCAGCCAATTGTCTGTGTGGTGGATGCATTAACACCTCCCAGCCAATTGTCTGTGTGGTGGATGCATTAACACCTCCCAGCCAATTGTCTGTGTGGTGGATGCATTAACACCTTCCAGCCGATTGTCTGTGTGGTGGATGCATTAACACCTCCCAGCCAATTGTCTGTGTGGTGGATGCATTAACACCTCCCAGCCAATTGTCTGTGTGGTGGATGCATTAACACCTCCCAGCCAATTGTCTGTGTGGTGGATGCATTAACACCTCCCAGCCAATTGTCTGTGTGGTGGATGCATTAACACCTCCCAGCCAATTGTCTGTGTGGTGGATGCATTAACACCTCCCAGCCAATTGTCTGTGTGGTGGATGCATTAACACCTCCCAGCCAATTGTCCTCATTTTTGCTGAGTAACTAAAGATGTGTGTGGTCCAGCGTTATTGATTTATTTATTTGGACAACCAAGAATTGCTACAACTACATATATAAACTTAATAAAAATTGTTATGAAAAATAAAATAGATTAGTTGCACAATTTTTAAAGGTGCCACATCATGCACAATGAAAAAGTAGGTACATTATTTCAATACTTATAGGCAATTAAAATAAAATTAAAATTTAATTGTAAAGGAAAAATTAAATTAAAGTGGAAATATGGGGAGAAAAGAAATTGCTAAGTTAAAAAATAATTAATACGTATTTTGTTAGATGAAGATCAGTCGTTCATACACACACACACACATAATAATTACATAATACATATGTTATCGTGATGAAAGACTTGTTGACCCTTTCTGTTAATTAATTCCGGCCGCTTTCTCTCAAATTATTGATCTAATCTCACCAATTGTTGGCAATAGAGATCCATATTGATGGTTCTGCCCGGCGGTAAAAGCTTATAATGAACAAATGACAACCTTTCAATCCCACCATACACACAGCATCACCTTATTGCGAGTTAGTCCGGGTTTTGTCACATCTCTGATGCTTGACCGACCTTTAACCGCGACCTTTTTCACACGTTCATATCGTACGTGATCTACTTTTCATCACCAATTATCAATCTCTTTAAAGACGGTTCGGTCTCATGACGTCTCAATAAATAATCACAAATGAGTACACGGTTCATCAAGTTTCTTTCAATGAGCTCGAGTGGCACGCAAGTATCGAGCTTTTTTGTATACCCAGCTTTGTTCAAATAGGTCAACTGTTTTGTGGTCACTTCCCAGATATCCAGCTACGTGGTAGATACTGATTATGCCCCAATTTTTTAAAAATGGCGTCACTTTTATCAGTGACAAAGCGACCAGAGTGAGGTGCATCTTTGACATCAAAGTTCCTGGATTGAAAACGTTTAAACCAACTTTGTGTTACACATTACTGACACTATATCAGGTCCATACATGTCACAATTGTTTTCGCGGCTCGCTTTGCATTTATTCCTTATGTGATACAATTGTATAATGTACTTCATTAGATTCACTCGTTTCGACAGAAAGTAAAGCAAATGAAAAGCGGCGGGAAACAACATTTTACTAAATTGTTTATTTTTTTTCTAAATGTAACCTTTTTAATGTTATCAAAACCAGTCAGACACAACCAGCACAGCCAAAGAGATTTTATTTAAACTTTATACCGACTAAGTGCGAAAAGCCTTTGTCCCCGGCCTATTATTATACGTTTATCATTTAATTATTACGTGATAGTTACAATGACTAGTTATTGCGATATATTAGTTTGATATAATATTATATAAAGTGAATGACTCGTTCGACGTATAATACATGTCGAGTGTTACTTCACTCACTCGTTATCTCGTGTCTAGCGGCCAACGGTGTGTGGCGCCATCTACGGCCGGCATACATACTATATATACACAATGACTTATCGCATTGTGTTCTGATGGCAAACGAGCAAGCAGCACACCCGATGGTAAGTGTGACTGCTGCCATGCACCTTTGTAATACCAAGGGTATAGCTCGGCCGCCTGCACAGCTATAGCTAGCATACCCACCAATAAAACGCCAAACCCACTCAGAAAGTTGTGCTGCCGGCTCTCTCGCTCACCGAACAAACAGTAATAGCACATTGTCACTGCTCAGACGCAGATTGTTTGCGAGAGTGCGGTGGGTACTGTCACGGGGGCGCCGGCCCGTGGCTGTAGACAGAGAACTGTCACGGGGGCGCCGGCCCGCGTCTGTAGACAGAGAACTGTCACGGGGGCGCCGGCCCGCGGCTGTAGACAGAGAACTGTCACGGGGGCGCCGGCCCGCGTCTGTAGACAGAGAACTGTCACGGGGGCGCCGGCCCGCGGCTGTAGACAGAGAACTGTCATGGGGGCGCCGGCCCGCGTCTGTAGACAGAGAACTGTCACGGGGGCGCCGGCCCGCGGCTGTAGACAGAGAACTGTCACGGGGGCGCCGGCCCGCGGCTGTAGACAGAGAACTGTCACGGGGGCGCCGGCCCGCGGCTGTAGACAGAGAACTGTCACGGGGGCGCCGGCCTGCGTCTGTAGACAGAGAACTGTCACGGGGGCGCCGGCCCGCGGCTGTAGACAGAGAACTGTCACGGGGGCGCCGGCCCGCGGCTGTAGACAGAGAACTGTTACGGGGGCGCCGGCCCGCGGCTGTAGATAGAGAACTGTCACGGGGGCGCCGGCCCGCGGCTGTAGACAGAGAACTGTCACGGGGGCGCCGGCCCGCGGCTGTAGACAGAGAACTGTCACGGGGGCGCCGGCCCGCGGCTGTAGACAGAGAACTGTCACGGGGGCGCCGGCCCGCGGCTGTAGACAGAGAACTGTCACGGGGGCGCCGGCCCGCGGCTGTAGACAGAGAACTGTCGACAGTGCGACACTACCACTATTGAAACTTGTTGCTCTAGCCGTCTCGCCCTCCTCTCATCAAATCTTCGAGTACAATACCAAAAGAGCTCATACACCGCCGTAGGGTTATCATGCTGCGTTCATTTGTTTTACTGCCCATCGTTCTTCTCCATCATCAGACCAGCTCCGCGGTGTCACATCGATGCATGTGATACGGCCGAGAGCCCAACACGCGTTTAACCTACAACAGCACAGACAGCGTCAGGAACTGGGACGCGGTCGCAGCCTTCTGCGAGGCAGTAGTCTCGCGGAAGGAGGCGGCGGAGCGCGTGCGCGAGGAGTGTCTCCTCGACGACGTGAACCGTCGCCAGCGACTGGGGCGGTGTAGGCACGATTACCTGCGCCTGATGCCGCCCTAGCTGAGGCCGCGGGTGACTGGGCCGGGGAATTAGTCCGTCACCCGCCGAGAGGCTGACCACGCGAGGAGGGACCGACGTCCGCCCCGTGGGGGGGGGGACCTCGCTCAAGGAGAGGGTACCCCTCAGGGGGTATTCCGTCGGCCACTGACGACAAGTTCACGCTGCTCCAGTGTCTGGTCCAACGACGTAGGCGAGGTTCATGGGTGGGTTGCGGGTATGCGTGCGTACGCCCCTCTGTCGCCCCGTACGGAGTGCTGCGAGAAGAGCGCCGACCATAACCCACCCGTAAAAAAAATATTAAAAAAAAAGGTATACAATAAACAGCCTGGCTGACAGAACGCACCCCTGCTTAACGCCGATATTGACGTCAAACCAAGGCGACATTCCATCATCCAGCCGCACACAGGCTCTACAGCCCATGTAACTGGACTGCACAGCCTGTAGCAGTTTACCGTTAATACCATACTCCGGTAAAATGTCCCAAAGTTCCTTTCGTACAACCGTGTCAAATGCTCTCTCCAGATCCACAAAACTGCAGAAAACCCTTTGAACTAGAGCCAGATGCTTCTCCACAATGTTGCGCAGAGAGAACACTTGATCCATGCATCCCCTTCCACTCCTGAAACCTCCTTGTGTCTCACACAGTAAACCATCGGACACCATCCTCATTCTCCTTTCAATAATTTTACCATACACTTTTGCTGCCAAACTGGTCAAGCTTATGGCTCTGTAATTTGCGCAGTCACAACGTGAACCCTTGTTTTTAAACAAAGGCACGATGACTGCGCTATTCCAGTCCCCGGGAACTATTCACGAGCTCCAACATAAATTGAGGAGCAACAGGAACGCCTCCCAGACACAGGAGCCACCAAGCTTGATCATCTCGGCAGACACCATATCAATGCCCGAGCTAAACATAGGAGCAATGTGGGAGAATACAAAATATTCTTTTTTAGTGAGTCTCTACATTATAAAAGTACAGAACTCGCTGTGCATTACTTATTAGTGCTAAATTTTAATTCAATAAGAAATTAAATCTCCTATTTTATACCTCCTATTATATAGGGGATGAAAATACGATAAATGCTGAAACACGTCATTGTATTTGTCTAAAAAATGATAAATATGTTTTGTTGTCGCACAAACGTGACCACCGTGACACTCACTCACCCCTCGGGGTTGGATCTACTAAAGTTCTTTATTAATTAGTCTCGTCTACACGCGGGGACACTACAGTCTAAGTACATCTACATAACTGTGTCAGTAGTGTTGGCTGGACGTCGCTACCAGGCTCCCACCACCAGGTCAACACACGTGGCACGCAGTAAACACGTCAACAGTGGGAGGTGCGTGGTACTGGGGGGTGACAAACACGCTCCATCAACTAATATCATGATCATTCTGGAAGGTATGTGTCACGCCGGACGGAACATCCTAATGTGTTCAAAGTTTATTGTTGATATTTCCTAAATATTGTAATTGTAAGTATAGACAACGGTTACCGCGGCAACGGTTACAATAACAACGGTCACCGTCGCTCGCTCCACACACGTCCCGCTGCTGGCCACGAGCCTCCTACACAATATCAAATAAATTGACCTCAGTAGGTCCATACTGTGTTGTATACCGCACTGGTGATACAGGTGCCGCGCCGGCACACTGGGCCACGAGCGACATGGGGATGGTGACACGGTGACGTGACACGACTGCACAGTGTTGGTTCGACGAATGTTCAATAGTGAGGATAGGTGTTACGTATGCAGTCGGTAGGACACCCTCGCACTGCCTCAACATCAACATGTGGCCGCACAGTTGCACGTCGTTAGTCATCGCTGTATCCGGGGCGAGGTTCGCGTCCCTGACCGCAGCCCCGCCGCCCGCCGCCGCCGGCCGCTATCGCCGCACGCACATACCTAGCGGCGATAACCCCTCGCGGGTCATCCGACGAACGTTATCTGTTCGAATGTGCCAAAGTGTAGTGCGGCCGTCACGTGTGTGGCGCTCATGGTCACGCGCCCACCCCTCGGCGCGCGGCGGTCCGCTATCGCCGCGCCGCAAACAATTACATTCCCAGAAACAGATAAGGGAAGTTCCGGGCCGCGACCGACCGCCGCGCGCACTACTGCCGCACATAGCTGATCAGTCACCACCAATGCTTGTGATCAACGATGAGTAACAATACAATTCACCACCCCCTTTCTTACCCGTGGGTGGACGTAAGAGACGACTAAGGGATATAACATCTATGCGAGTGATGGAAAACTCGAAACAAAACTCTATACCAACACGCCTGAACAGCGTGGTATTGTAGCTCATTTCCCTCCCACTATAGGGGAGGCTCGAGCCCAACAGTGGGACATATGTGAGCTGAAATAATGATGATGAACGCAATATGTACTCTTCATCCTACATATTGCAAAAGTTATTGGCAATAATTTTATGACCGGTCGTCTGTCTGACGCCAACACTACCTGAGAATGTAATTGTTGAACAAACGGCATTACACATCGTCTTATACGACATTCACGACCAAAGTAAGGGCTGTAGTATTGGTAGCCGGCACCACACAGTACGTGAAGCCGTCACCAATACGATACGATACAGTTGTCACTTGTCTCAGTCTGAGTATAATTCGTGTCCGTTAATTATTATACGTCTGTAAAGTCCCCGCAATACAAAAATTATATTCTTAGCGCAGGGTGGTGATTTTTGGGCACCGAAGACAAAGATCGGATACCGGTGGCCCGCTCGCACGGCAAAGAGAGGAGTTACACGGTGGGTCTATGGGGTCACGCGCCGCCTCTTCCGTCACCCCGGACCGATTAGGCGGGGCGAGGTGCATCCATAGTCCATCTTAAAAAAAACAAAAAAAAAGGGTGATGACTTTTAAAAAGAAATAAAAAATATGATACAACGACTGCCACATGGCGCACATCTGTGCGAACTGGTGGTGGTGGTGGCGTGTGACCCACGTGTGTGTCGCTGCACATTCACCTGGCGCTGTAGTCGCGCGTCGTACGCGACAGTGTGACGTGGTGACGGGCGCAACGCTCCAACATGCTGGTGCCAGTTTGTGTGCGCGCTACGTGCCCACTGAGTCACTCAGTGTTATACAATGGGTTATGTAGTAGGGGCGGGCGGACTGTCGCCCACCATCGGACCGTCGCACTGAGCCGTTGTGGTGGTTGTGTGTGGTGGTGGTACGTGGTGCGGTGACGTGGTGCGAATGAAACTCTTAACTATTTGTACTTTATATTATCACGAGGTGCGCGTGTTACACGATCAGATAGCTCTCACTGCGCCGCCGATTCCTGAAACTTCTTCTGCACGGCCTGCGTCTGCTTCACGAAGTCGTCGTACGCCGCCTTGATCTTAGGCGCCAGCTTCTCGTTCGCCTCCTCCGCGTTGCTGGCCACGTCCTTGGCGAGCTTCTGTGATTCCTGCATTGGAGTGAGTAGCGTGTTAGTAAGGTAAGGGGGGCGTACGAATCGAGGGCGGCGGACTGCGCCGGGGGCGTTACCTGTACTGCATTCGCGACGGCCGCCTTGATCCTGTCTCCGAGTGCAGTGGCCTGCTGCTCCACCTCGGGATGCTGGCGGCGCAGCTCGGTGGCGGTGCTCTCGAGATTGCGGCGCGCCTGTTCGAGCGCCTCCTTGCCCTTGCCTTGCGCGTCGTCCAGCTGCCGTGACAATAGAGCGTTACGTGTGTGGGTCGAACGTCGCTGCACCGTACACCATACAACCGTGGGACAAACTCACCGCCGCCTGTAGACTCGCCGAGAAAACAGAGAGCTGCTGCAGCACGGAGTCGGAGCTCTCCTTCAGCGCCTTGTTCACTTTCTGGGTGTCCTCCGACTTTAAGAACTCGTTGAGCTGATCATCGAACGTCTTCTTGAACTCGGTGGCGTGCTTCTCGAAGTCTTGCAGCGGTGAGGTGGGAGGCGCATCGCGGCGCACCAGGCGCGCCTGGCCCTGAGGACAGAGGGGAGCATTAGCGGGGGGACAATGGTCGCGGGGCGTACAACGCGGCGGTACTCACGAGAGCGAGAAGCGCGACGAGGACAATAAGCTTGCTTGCCATGATGCTGATGCTGCTGTCTGTAACACCGAGAGAGTGTGCCGGAAGGGAGCCGAGCGCGGTATATATAGCGCGCGCCCACCGCCCGCCGCCCGCGCCTCTTATCTATATTTTTATATTTTTGTTGTAACGCGATCACCGAATTTGTGTCCACCTACGTGTGAGTGTGTGCGTCCGCCCCCTCCCCCCCTGCGGCGCCGAGCGCACTCCATGAGGCCGGTGCCGCCGGTGGCTAGGTCACCTCGACACCAACTCTGACGAGCTCCCGTCAGGCGGCTGTCGGTGTATCACGCTGACGCCATTGTCCGCGATCATATGTTTGTTTCAATCTACAACGTATATACACAGTCATGTAGCTATCGGCCGTCAGTCCCCTGTGTCCCTCAACAAGCCGTCAGTTGTCGGATGCACCCCCTGAGTTAGGTAACTCACCCCGGCGGGTGAATACTATATTTTCCGGCCTGTAACTGTGGCATTATCAGAACAGAACTAAATCGCCTCGAAGTTTTTTGTACCGCTCTGTCAGTGATGTCTGCCTTCTGGAGCTCTGGATTAATTCTTTACTTATTTGAAAGCTGTTTAAATGTTGAGCTGAGATCAGTCTCATGTTCCGGCGTACTTCTACCGCTCGAGACTGAATGGGCAACAAGTTGTTGGTATGTTTATACAAACACTATTGCAGTTTGTCAAGATGTCATGTTGTTAGACAATGGTAGCGCGCGAGTGACCTTCGGCTCAGTTGTTTGTCTCGACACAATGGGCGAGCGGCCGGCGAGGTCACCGCGCAGACCTCACTGTTCGGGTACTCGATTACAGCACGAGTGTTGTACAGAGCGGTCCGTGACGTCACCGCACAGCCACATGTTGCACACATAGGGACTTACGGAATACTCACCTTGGGACCGACACTGGCCAGTCAGTCAGTTCCAGTACCCCAGGGCGGGCGGGCATTTAGTTCAATAAGATATCTAGTACTGGTACGTCGGTACATCCTTTTATTGGCATAATTTGGCATAGTTAGTTTTATCTGTGGACTAGCTTTCGCCCGCGACTTCGTCCACGCAGAAGTCATCTCTGACAAAGTTTCTAGCTTTAATAGTTTCGGTTTGGTAATAATGAGTCGTTCAACCCGCTTCACAGGCTTAATTTAGACAACCAGAGGGTGAAAATTGATGAATGCCGGATATTACCATAGAATATTTGATTCGACTCGTAATTTGAAAAGAATCAATTAAGATTTTTTTCTCCCCATACAAACTTTGCCACTCTATTCTACCTCCTTAGGGGTGTAATTTCGTAAAATCCTTTCTTAGTAAATCTCTACGTCATAGAAAGAAACTACTGTCAAAATTTCAAGTTGCCAGCTTCGATAATTTCGGCTTGGCGCGAATGACTTAATGAGTCGTCCAACCCACTTCGCAGGCCTAATTTACACCCCCAGAGGTTGAAAATTAACATATGCTGAAATACGTGTTGATTTATTTTTAATGAAGATAATTTGTACGTTATTTGAAAAGAATCGTTAAAGATTTTTTCTCCGAACATTTTTTAAGTTGACATAACTTTTTTATTCATAAACTATTATAGTTGACATGGAATAAAGCCTAAATGTTAAGTGAAGCTTACCACAATATATTAGCGAAAACCGCGTCAAAATCGGATAAGCCGTTTCTGAGTTTAGCGTGCACAAACGTACAGACAAACCGACAAACAAACAAAAATTTTAACAATCATTGTTTTGGGTTCAGTTTGTGTTGATAAAGGTCCCAGTAGGTAATATTTTATCTCATATATCTTCCATGTACAGACAGCGATCCGTTACATTTTTATTATATGTATAGATATAGATGGGTCGGGGTAGTGTGCGGGGTGATGAGGGGGTTCCTTCCCTGTGTTCCGTCGTCGTGCTGGTCTTGTTGGGTGATGGTTGTTTCGCCAATTACCTGTATATGGTTGCGTGTTGTGAACTGCTTCCGTATTGCCGCTATCGTGATTGTAGCGAGAAGTGAACACAACAAACATTATAAGTTTGGCAGGACATATGGCAACTGGCAGTGACCAGCTCCCGCGCCCACCTGGTCCTAGATTGAAATCTGTGATGATTAATCATCAAGCGGGACAGGACAGACAGATATAGTTAGGTATCATTTATTTTATCCAACTAATATTATAAACGTGAAAGTTTGTAATAATGTATGAATGTGAACATCTTTGTTGCTCTTTCACGCAAAAACTACCGAATTTATTTTGATGAAACTTTACAGTAATATAGCTTACACATCAGAATAACTCATAGGCTATAATTTATAAAGATATTTTGTAAATTGGCTAAAATATAACGATAAAAATCGCTTAAGACAGAAAAAATCGCCCATCTGCGAGCTATTTTTGCATACGCTGCAAAGATCTTGAAAGTTAGACAAATGTTATGTATTGTGGAAATGTACCTCTTAAATAGTTTTATAAAAAAGTCCGCGACAGCATATATCTATTTCTAATATTTAAGCATTTATCGTTTAAATAGTAAATTAAAAATTCAAAATAATTTGGTATTTATTGCCGATGCACATTTTATAGTAACAAATTGATTCTTATGCAAACAAATGCTTTTATTGCTTTCGATATTTAAAGTACATATTTTTTGCTTTTTACCGCGTGTCGTTTGGTACAATGTTTCAAAAGTTAGAACGATAAGAGTGCGCAGTGCTGTGGTCAGGCAGCAACCGGGCGCACTGCAGAAATATGGCAAGAAATCTATGATCGCCGATTGTGCGACCCGAACACAAGTAAAGGCGTGAGAGCAGTCATCGTTGATGATTGTTGTATTTTTGACAGCACTATCGGTTTGTAAATAACATACTATACCTGTATATATAGATAGGTATTAAATTTTTGTGATATGAAACATCTTTTTGCGCGCCTTGGCAGTAAAATTATGTCGAGTACTGAAAATGATAGATTGGATAGGTACTAAGGCAAATGTGGTCATGCCGTGATACTTCGCCGCTATTCTCTATTCGTGTGTGCGCGTATGACAGCCGTAGATGTCTAACATAAGTGTGACATTAAATCCTAATATCTGTTATAAATGCGAAAGTAACTCTGTCTGTCTGTCACTCTTTCAAGCCAACACTACTTAACCGATCTAAATGAAATTTGGAACACAGATAGTCTAGAGCCTGATAAAGGACATAGGCTATTTTTTAATGCAAACAAGGATTGTAAAGGGGGATGAAAAGTTGTAAGGAAGTATCGTCATTTTTAAAGCCAGAAGCTTGAAACTTATTTTTAGGTTATTGTTTAGATATAAATAAATATGACATTAACCTGTTGTAAAAATTTACCCTTAAGGGGTAAAATAAAAATAGGGGATGAAAAACTTTAGGAAAGTAACCTTTTACGCGGGCGAAGCCGCGGGCAGAAGCTAGTTTTGCTATATAGTAAAGTATTCAAAATATTTAATATTGATGTGAATGTATATAGAGAATAAATGGTGCAGTGGTGTGATGGACTAAAGGGGGACGATACTGTGACTGGACCGGGGTGAAGTCTGTCACCACCTCCCGGCTGGCCACGGATGTCAAGGAAGCGGTACCAATGGTCGGCCCCATGGCGACGGGGCCGAATGCGGTGTGTTATGGGGCCACGCGTGTGCCCAGACCTGCACGTCGACGGATTGCCGGACGACAACTATATGCCTGGGTATGGCGTGACCGAGTACAACACGTACTCGCTGTTTGTTTTAATATTACAGCTATTGTAGTTGTTGCCAGCACGTGGTCACGTGGTCACGGCTCAGCGCCGGCAGACGACAGTGACACACTTTATGTTTACAGACACGGCGGAAGAGATTGGAAGAGAAGATCCTAATAAGTTTCCTGAACGACGCCCAGCACAGTTGAATTCGTTGGCTGACTCTCTTTTCCGAAATTGGATCTACCTCATGGGACTGTCTGTGCGGTAAACATAGTGATCGGTAACTGCGAGAATCGTACTCCCGTCCCGGACCGGTACAGAAGTAGCACGCGACTTACGCATGACTTTCGTCGTGTCCATGTTCATTTGCAGAACCACTAGTTCATAAAACTTGCTGAGGTCGTTGAGCACGGCGCGGGCGCCGAGATCCTCTAGAGATTCTACAATGACTACAATATCATCTGCAAATCGAAGGTAAGTGTTCGCCGACTCGCCGTTGATGTTGATGGCGAGCCCGGTCCAGTCTAAGAGCTTGATGACATTTCTGGGCGCAGTGGTGCATGATCGTAGAGATGACATATCTCTGCCTCACACCTTTCAGCAACTGGATCAGTTTCGCACAGTTACCTGGAATACGAACTGACATAGTAACGGTTTATACAAGCAGTTGGATGTATCGATAGTCAATTTGTGACCAGTGAAGGGACCGCAGTACCGCACCGGCCGAACATCAGAACCAAAGGTAGGTGTAGTATGGTATGTAGTAGTGGCAGCCCACAAACGGCAGAGGGCGCCGGCGGTCGGGCCCGGTGACGTCCCCTGTAGAGGTATCTGGGTCAGTCGGTACGAGCACGTGGTCTCCGGGTCTCGTTAGCTAATTAGCTGTCGATAAATGTTGTACTTTGAGCGTCCGTCTGTGTGTGTGTTCAAGTCGACTGTGTAAATAATATAATTACATAAATAGTAAACATGTTTGTTGTATGACAGTGACACAGTAGGTACATGGCGCGTTGTTGGCGATCTGCGGTCTGATCAACAACAACACGCGGTGATCATGTGACGTTACATTGAACACTTACACTTCTACATTTACGTCACCATCATCATCACCGTACTACTCGTATCACAATCACTTAAACTGTGTGATCACCCGGTCAGTATATAGTACACCATGAACTCACTCTCCCCCTCTACGTTTGTACGCAGTAAGTTATCATAGGGACGGTTTTCAATCTTTTTCTCCAACAAGAAGTTAGGAAAGAAGCTGCTCGACGGTGAATGAATGTATCTCAAATATTTGACGACACATATCCTTCTCCCCACCTCTGTGCCTGTGCGTGATATTGTTGAACACCTCTTGTCCTTCTCTTGTACAGGTCACGCACTCGGTGGGAGGGGGGCACACACACACACACACACGCGCGTGTTATCGTCGCGGAGGGGACGGCCGCGTCACACTAAATGGACACAAACAAATATTGGAATTGCCCACAGCTGGGGAATTTCCTTCGCGTGCAGTGCGCACTGAGCACGTGTCGACGTCACCCCGGGCAGTTGGACACGTGCCGGGCACAAATATACGATGACAGAAACATTGACATGTATAGAGACTGATACAGTCACTATACATGTCAATACATGTTGGCCGCTCACAACAGTTGTGGGCGGCCAACACCAACAACTCCGCGGCAATGTCACCGACAGTTACCTCCCTCGGGGATGTCGTGAGACACGTGCGAGGGCTTAGCGTACACTTCTGGGCCGTGACCGGACCTCGACTGAAGCCGTCTGGTCAACAATTACCGTGACGATGTTAACGAAAACAACCGACTATAGAAGTGTTCTCCTGATAGGGGGCCCCCCCTAGTCAAGTTTGGTGAGTTACCTCGTGTAGTGTGTTAAGGTGGTGCAGCGTCTGTGTCGGGCCGGCACCGTACACACAGGATGTTGTTGTGGCACCGTACCAGCGAACTGTTGACTGAGTAACACACAGTACACGTAGTGTAACGTGTAGTACTCGACAACGGTCGTCTGCTCACACATACGGAGGGGGGACTGTCACCGCACGTACCACCGCGTGGTGTGCGGTGACGGTGTTGTGTGACCCACGGAGGTGGGTGACGACACACGTAGTTGAACATCTATACATATAATAAAAATGTAACGGGTCGCTGTCTGTACATGGAAGATATATGAGAAAAAATATTACTGGGACCTTTATCAACACTAATAGAACACAAAAGAATAATTTTTAAAATTTTTGTCTGATTATCTGTTTGTCTGTGTGTTTGTGCACGCTAATCTCAGAAACGGCTTATCCGATTTAGACACGGTTTTCACTAATATATTGTGGTAAGCTTCACTTAACATTTAGGCTTTATTTTATGTCAATTAGTTTATAAAAAAAAAAGTTATGTCAATTTAAAAAATGTTCGGAGAAAAAAATCTTAATCGATTTTTTTCAAATTACGTACAAATATTATTCAGTAAAAATAAATAAACACGTGTTTCAGCATTTGTTGATTTTCACTCTCTGGGGGTGTAAATTAGGCCTGCAAAGCGGGTTGGACGACTCATTAAATCATTTGTTTTGTTTTTTTTTTTTTTTTTTGTTTTTTCTAAAAAAGACACCACCCTGCACTAAGGAAATAAACCTTGTATTGCGGGGGACTTTACAAACATGCAATTAACGCAGACAAATTACACCCAGACTCAGAACAACACTTTGTGGATCACACAAAGTATTGTACTGCGTGGGAATCGAACCCACGGCACTGGCACGGAAGGTTGGTATCTTAACCACTACGCCATCTGTGCAGCCATCATTAGCGCCAAACCGATATTATTGAAGCTGGCAACTTGAAATGTTGACAGTGGTTTCCTTATATGACGTAGAGATTTACTAAGAAAGGATTATACGAAATTATACCCCTAAGGGGGTGGAGCATAGTGGCAAAGTTTGTGTGAAGAGAAAAAATCTTTATTGATTCTTTTCAAATTACGAGTCGAATCAAATATTCTAGGGTAATATCCGACATATATCATTTTTCACCCTCTGGTTGTGTAAATTAGGCCTGTGAAGCGGGTTGAACGACTCATTACCGCCAAGCCGAAACTATTAAAGCCAGAAACATTAAATTTTGAAGCACGTTTTTATTTATGACATAGAGATTCAATATGAAAGGATTTTATGAATTCCGCCCCTAAGGGGGTGTAACAAAGCGGCAAAGTGTATATGGGGAGAAAATTTTATTATCGATTCTTTTCAAATTACGTACAAATATTCTTCGGTAAAAATAAATAAACACGTGTTTCTCTGTCCCTTTCCATCAACCCCGCACCAGTGCCGTTGTGGTGACCAGTTCCGGCGTGAGAGCTCACACGATACACATAGTAGAGGACAATAGGTTCTTGCCTAATAGTTTATGATACAGGTTAAGTTTAGCTTCAAAAATGTTCACTAAAAAAATAAATAATAAATCATATCTAACGAGGTCGCAACTCTGCTGGTGAAACAAAACAGCCAAATAAAGGGTGGCGATAATATACTTTTATCCCATGGTCATACCGTAAATAGTATATTAATGGCAATATAATTTGTAAAATTAATAGAACTTTGAACCACCTTTTTCTTTAGTGACTGGCTATGGTATATAGACACACGCGCTCCGTACACGTACATTTACGTTGTGCGGGCGGGCCACCGCAACCGGGTATCATCTCGAGTCAAAGCCCTAAATACAGGTACTCACGCTTGCGCCGCCCAAAGCACCGACGGTAGAGCGTGTCAATGTAGAGTATTTTCTCTCGGACCCACCCTATTACCTAATTCCGTTAGACAACTAACTCGCAGAATCAACACCTCAACGCATCCCAGTTTCTGACGCTGTTGATTATTATCCTAGCGATAAACCTTCAACACCTTGCATTGCTTTTTCTATTTAACTCTGTCAGAGATGACTTCTGCGTGGACGAAGTCGCGGGCACAAGCTAGTTTATATATATAAAAGAAAGTTGTGTTAGTTACAACACTTATAACTCGAGAACGGCTGAACCAATTTTCAAGATTTTTATGTTTTTGAGTTTGCTGTCGTCGGGAATAGGATATTAAAATATGATATTAATAAACAAAAAAAAGAAAATTAAAAAAACATCAATTCTAAGCGTTCATATTACGTGGTCTAATGGTTTGTTTGGAAAATACCGCAAAATGTTAAAATTATATAATTTGGAAAATCCAATAGTGCACGCCTCATAATTTTTATATTATTTAGCATTTACTATTAGTCAATGCTATAATATGCACGATAAATAAAGCGCCTTAATTATTTAAATTACTGAAATGTAGCATTTAATATGCTTAATTATTTATTTCATTAAGTAAGATCTGGTAGTAATATTAAATAAAATTGCACTTAAAAAAAAAACAAAAAATTATGCGTGCGTATAAAGTACGTACACATATCCGAAGTGATACTTTGGCTATCTACTCTCCCCCTCTCTCCCTCTCTCTCCCTCTCTCCCTCCCTCTCTCTCTCCCTCTCTGCCTTTTTTTTTGCTTATGGTGGCAAACGAGCAAGCAGCATACCTGATGGTAAGTGTCACAGCTGCCCATGGACCTTTGCTATACCAAGGGTATAACTAGGCCGCTGCCTATCATTACAATCCCCAAACCCACCCACTTGGACTACCGGCTCTCTCGCTCAGCGAACGTGCAATAGCACATTGCCATTACTCAGACGTCGATCTTCTGAGAGAGTGTGGTACTACTCCGGACGAACCATCCCGCGGCTGTAGGCAGAGAACTGTCAACAGCATGGTCCTGCCACTATTAAAAATCCTCTCTCCCTCTCTCTCTCCCTCTCTGCCTCTCCACTTTCTGCCCCTCTCCCTCTCTGCTCCTCTCCCTCTCTGCCTCTCTCCTTCTCTCCCTCCCTCTCCCCCCTCTCTCTCTTCTCTCTACCTTCGTGCGCTTATAATCTCAGCTCATATTTGTCCCACTATTGGGCTCGCACCTCCACCATAATGGGAGGGAAATTGACGTACCACGCTGGTCAGACATGTTGGTATAGGGTTGTATGGCGCGTAACAGAAAAACGTTACAATATAAAATGTCTCCAATACGTCGATAAATAAGTTTCACTTCAAAAAGTTAGAGAAACAAAAAAAATGCAATATTTTTAAGATGCGGTCTGTTAACAGACATGTGACAATTTTTCATTATATTATTTATCATTTACTATTCAGTAGTTAGTCAATGCCATAAATGAAAAAGAAAAATAATTTGTGCCATTCTCGACGCAGTACTAAACATATCTGTTCGTTTACAATAGGCTGTATGGGATCTAAAAAATTAAACGAACCCAATTTTCATAAGGTATACGTACACTAATGACTAAGCAGTTTAGTTTTTTATTAATTGCAATTAAACGACAAAGAATTACCAAACCATTTTCGAAAGGAAACCACGCGCTGTGATTATGAAGCTTTTAAAAAAAGAAATATTTTGATACATTAATTTTTACGGTCGTATTCTTGCCAGATACGGAATATTTTATCCGACATCTTCGAATATTTTTTTAATCAACTATTTTCTTACTTTACACAAAATAATTGCTTTTTAAAAATATCAAATACGTTTAAACGGATGTTTTTTCTTGACAAATGTGTGATAATATTATCCTATAAGTGCAATGTGAGAAAAATACAATCATTTTTATGTTTGAAAAGTGCTTGATTTTCATATATCGAGAGTAGAGCAAGCGTGCAAAATTTGACCGGTCAGAGTTCGTTTTGTGCGAGTGTTACGAATTTTTACGAATATTGTTATAATAAAACATATTATGTCTATATTGTCATCAATAATGTCGCGACCAATAAAATCAAATCTTTCTCAACAAAACCGTAACGCAGTTAGAATTCGAAACATAACGAACGTAACCACGGCAGAAGAACAATTTATAGCACGGGAAGACCGCCGCGTTAATATCGCCCAACTCCATGCTTCTTAATCACAAGAGTAAAGCGAGGCAGGCCGTGCTGTTGACAATGCGAAATCGTTGAACAAATCTCAGAGATCAACAATTAGTTTATTTTCAACGCATGTGAAGGAAAATGTCGTATAACACAAGGTAATTCTTCGTCTTGCTGGCACGTTATTAAAATACTTGATTATTTGAATTTATATATTATTCATATTTATTCTTGATTCTCCTACTCTTATCCCAATTACTTGGGGTCGATACAATATGTACTCTTCTTTTATAGTACATATTGTAAAAGTTATTGGCAATAGTTTTATGACCGGCCGCCTACCAGACGTCAACCTTCCTTGGGAATGTAATTGTTGACCAAAGGGCATCAGATGGAGTTGGCCGAGGTCGTTATATACGATTAGTCGTCTTATACGACATCCACGACCAAAGTAAGGGTTGGTAGTGTTTGTAGCCGCCACCACACAGCTAAAAATAACTTAATAAATTTAAATTAATCGAAATCTACTTATCTCATTCATTAACTGTTAGGCGGAACGAAGTGCGCCGGGTCCGCTAGTAGTTATATATAAGTTGTGTGTTAACAATCAGTTTACAACAATCACCGTGTCGCTAACGACGTTCCAACAACACCGTTACGTGTGTGTGCCTACACTCTGTGTGTACACATTGCATTACATTATATGACACACGCAGTTATTTATATATCTTATATATATTGTTAGGAGTCAAATCAATATTAACGAAAAGCGGGTAGCGCAGCCTATATAAAGTGCAGCTACGGCGACTAGAGACCGCCTCTGCCATGACACACCCCAATCAACTAGTGGTTGGGGCGGCTTCCTATACCCCATCGCGTATCTCAAAAATTCGACGTCCGCGTCACGTCCTCAACGACGATGACGACGCAATAACACTCGCCCAAACAAGAGCCTACGCCGCCCGCGAGGCCATCTCACTCAAATATCCGCGATTTCGTCCTCGCCGTCGAGGTGCGAAATCACGGCCCGCAAAAGTCACCGATCCAAAGGTGGACACGTCCACGTCCACCTTGCCTTCAGCGACGCCCCGAGCCGAGGGCCGTTCCCCACAGGGGGAGCCGTCGGGCGATGTCGCTTAGCACACTTCATTCGGGTTGAGAGCCCTCAGGCTCGCCCGCAGTCCGGTTCAGCTGTAAAAGCCCCAACGGCTAACAGCTCGCAGTTGGTTTTTTAGTGGGTATTCAGTGACCCCTTCAGGGCCTGCGAGTCCCACATACCCCGTACGGGCGGGTATGCGAAAAATGCATTTTTAGCCACTGCGTTACCAAAAACAAAACAAAAAAGACTAGAGACCGCACGGGTTGAGAGCCCTCAGCGCTCACCCACAGTCCGGGTAAAGTTGTCATAGCCATCTGAGGCTAACAACTAAGACACACACAAAAAAAAGACTAGAGACCGCATTACACATCCGAGCTCTCTGGCGTGCGGGAGCTCTGCTTGTTACACATCCGAGCTCTCTGGCGTGCGGGAGCTCTGCTTGTTACACATCCGAGCTCTCTGGCGTGCGGGAGCTCTGCTTGTTACACATCCGAGCTCTCTGGCGTGCGGGAGCTCTGCTTGTTACACATCCGAGCTCTCTGGCGTGCGGGAGCTCTGCTTGTTACACATCCGAGCTCTCTGGCGTGCGGGAGCTCTGCTTGTTACACATCCGAGCTCTCTGGCGTGCGGGAGCTCTGCTTGTTACACATCCGAGCTCTCTGGCGTGCGGGAGCTCTACTTGTTACACATCCGAGCTCTCTGGCGTGCGGGAGCTCTGCTTGTTACACGTCCGAGCTCTCTGGCGTGCGGGAGCTCTGCTTGTTACACATCCGAGCTCTCTGGCGTGCGGGAGCTCTGCTTGTTACACATCCGAGCTCTCTGGCGTGCGGGAGCTCTGCTTGTTACACGTCCGAGCTCTCTGGCGTGCGGGAGCTCTGCTTGTTACACATCCGAGCTCTCTGGCGTGCGGGAGCTCTGCTTGTTACACATCCGAGCTCTCTGGCGTGCGGGAGCTCTGCTTGTTACACATCCGAGCTCTCTGGCGTGCGGGAGCTCTGCTTGTTACACATCCGAGCTCTCTGGCGTGCGGGAGCTCTGCTTGTTACACATCCGAGCTCTCTGGCGTGCGGGAGCTCTGCTTGTTACACATCCGAGCTCTCTGGCGTGCGGGAGCTCTGCTTGTTACACATCCGAGCTCTCTGGCGTGCGGGAGCTCTGCTTGTTACACATCCGAGCTCTCTGGCGTGCGGGAGCTCTGCTTGTTACACATCCGAGCTCTCTGGCGTTCGGGAGCTCTGCTTGTTACACATCCGAGCTCTCTGGCGTGCGGGAGCTCTGCTTGTTACACATCCGAGCTCTCTGGCGTGCGGGAGCTCTGCTTGTTACACGTCCGAGCTCTCTGGCGTGCGGGAGCTCTGCTTGTTACACATCCGAGCTCTCTGGCGTGCGGGAGCTCTGCTTGTTACACGTCCGAGCTCTCTGGCGTGCGGGAGCTCTGCTTATTACACGTCCGAGCTCTCTGGCGTGCGGGAGCTCTGCTTATTACACGTCCGAGCTCTCTGGCGTGCGGGAACTCTGCTTATTACACATCCGAGCTCTCTGGCGTGCGGGAGCTCTGCTTATTACACGTCCGAGCTCTCTGGCGTGCGGGAGCTCTGCTTATTACACGTCCGAGCTCTCTGGCGTGCGGGAACTCTGCTTATTACACATCCGAGCTTTCTGGCGTGCGGGAGCTCTGCTTATTACACGTCCGAGCTCTCTGGCGTGCGGGAGCTCTGCTTATTACACGTCCGAGCTCTCTGGCGTGCGGGAGCTCTGCTTATTACACGTCCGAGCTCTCTGGCGTGCGGGAACTCTGCTTATTACACATCCGAGCTCTCTGGCGTGCGGGAGCTCTGCTTATTACACGTCCGAGCTCTCTGGCGTGCGGGAGCTCTGCTTATTACACGTCCGAGCTCTCTGGCGTGCGGGAACTCTGCTTATTACACATCCGAGCTCTCTGGCGTGCGGGAGCTCTGCTTATTACACGTCCGAGCTCTCTGGCGTGCGGGAGCTCTGCTTATTACACGTCCGAGCTCTCTGGCGTGCGGGAGCTCTGCTTGTTACACATCCGAGCTCTCTGGCGTGCGGGAGCTCTGCTTGTTACACATCCGAGCTCTCTGGCGTGCGGGAGCTCTGCTTGTTACACGTCCGAGCTCTCTGGCGTGCGGGAGCTCTGCTTGTTACACATCCGAGCTCTCTGGCGTGCGGGAGCTCTGCTTGTTACACGTCTGAGCTCTCTGGCGTGCGGGCGCTCTGCTTGTTACACGTCCGAGCTCTCTGGCGTGCGGGAGCTCTGCTTGTTACACGTCCGAGCTCTCTGGCGTGCGGGAGCTCTGCTTGTTACACGTCCGAGCTCTCTGGCGTGCGGGAGCTCTGCTTGTTACACATCCGAGCTCTCTGGCGTGCGGGAGCTCTGCTTATTACACATCCGAGCTCTCTGGCGTGCGGGAGCTCTGCTTGTTACACATCCGAGCTCTCTGGCGTGCGGGAGCTCTGCTTATTACACATCCGAGCTCTCTGGCGTGCGGGAGCTCTGCTTGTTACACATCCGAGCTCTCTGGCGTGCGGGAGCTCTGCTTGTTACACGTCCGAGCTCTCTGGCGTGCGGGAGCTCTGCTTGTTACACATCCGAGCTCTCTGGCGTGCGGGAGCTCTGCTTGTTACACGTCCGAGCTCTCTGGCGTGCGGGAGCTCTGCTTGTTACACGTCCGAGCTCTCTGGCGTGCGGGAGCTCTGCTTGTTACACGTCCGAGCTCTCTGGCGTGCGGGAGCTCTGCTTGTTACACGTCCGAGCTCTCTGGCGTGCGGGAGCTCTGCTTGTTACACGTCCGAGCTCTCTGGCGTGCGGGAGCTCTACTTGTTACACATCCGAGCTCTCTGGCGTGCGGGAGCTCTGCTTGTTACACATCCGAGCTCTCTGGCGTGCGGGAGCTCTGCTTGTTCGTGTACCGATATATTGTTGAAGTGTTAAGATTAACTATTAGTTTAACGAGTGCTTATAATTTGCTTATTGATTGGTTTTATGAAAGTGATTGCGATAATTAATATTTCGTTGCTACACATTAGAAACCATTTAGTTGTGTCTTCTTTATGTTAAAAATCCTTCGTCTGCTAACAATAAATACATATATATCTCACTATATCTTTAAACGAGCAATTCTTGTATATATACAGGTGTATCAGAGAATGGAACTGCTGGAGGATGGTAGGTAATGATGGTAGGAGCCCATAACAAAAATTTCAAGGGAAAATCTCGATGCCTTAATAAATTAAAAGCATTTGAAGTTTGCAATTTTGTCATAAATTTTTCGTATGAAACTGATTGAAATGTATCAAGTAAATGATATCTAATCCTCAACATATTCATACTTTGTTAAATATATATTAGAACTTCAGTAAATTAATGATAACGTTTCAATAAAAAAACTCAATCATGGCCTTACGACATCGCGAACATCTGACTGGTGAATGACCTATTTCAATAGCGATGGTCTGTTACAGAAATGCCTACAAACAGTTTTAAAGAAATGCCGATATACAGAGATGTAAGCTAAGGAAAAATAAATAAAATTAAAAAATTACCTACTGATGTAGGCAAATATTCTTAAACTTAAAAAAAAATATATTAAAACAGTAGGTTTGTATCGGAAACCGAGGAGATGGTCAGGCGAATCGAGGCGCTGGGGCTCAGGGTGGCCCTAAACAAGACGGAGGCCCTACTATTCCATGGGCCCCGTGTGAGGCTGCCCATCGGCGCCTCGTTAGTCGTCAACTCCATCCACATCAGTATCCAGGCCCAAATGAGGTACTTGGGTCTGGTCCTCGACGGGCGATGATGGTTCCGGGAGCATTTTCGCCAAATTGCTCCCCGGCTGGTCGGCGCGGCGTCCGCTCTTTCTCGGCTCATGCCGAATGTGGGCGGACCCGGTTTCGAGGGCCGACGGCTGTATGCGGGGGTGATCCGCTCAATGGCCATGTACGGCGCACCCGTGTGGACGAGGGCTCTGAACGCCCAGCTCAGGGCGGTGCTGTGGAGGCCACAGCGAGCCATGGCGGTCAGAGCCATTCGCGGGTACCGCACGGTGTCGACAGAGGTGGCGTGCCTATTGGCCGGGACACCCCCGTGGGACCTAGAGGCGGAGATGCTCTCCGACCTCTACCGGCGGGTTACCTCAGTGCGCGACGAAGGTGGCTCCCCATCGTTGAGCGAGATAGCCACCTGGCGCGAGGACGCCCGCCGAGACGTCATCGCCCGTTGGGTTATGCGGCTGGAGAGGCCAAGACACGGTGTGGTTACCGTCGAGGCCCTCCGGCCCGTACTGATGGAATGGATGGAGCGGCGGCACGGAGTCCTCTCCTTTCGGCTGGTGCAGGTATTGCCGGGGCACGGGTGTTTCGGTTTGTACCTGCACACGGTCGCGTATAGGGAGTGGACTCCGGCCTGTCACCATTGCAGCAGCGCCGTGACCTCGTCGCTGTTATCGGTGCCGACCAGACGCTGCCGGCTGTCGCGAGGGCGATGGTCGACAGCGTCAGGAACTGGGACGCGGTCGCCGCCTAAATACAAAATAGGTATTTTGCATTTTGTATTTGCATTTGAAATAGAAGTATTTCAAATAAATCGCATCGCTGTCCATTTATTTCCTTATTTGAGAGCTAACCTTATAATATACTATCTAACTTTTCCCTGCTTCACTGTATAAATTACAAAAAAGAGACCTATTTGCAACTTCATATTTCATATTTTAACTAATTTACAAAATGCCAATTATACGATTTCTTTAGATTGATGGCAAGCTGAATGGATCGGATGGGGCGTGAATGTACCATATACATTGACGCCCAGTCCGATCCAACCAAGACGCCGGAGGGAACAGTGAGTGACCCCATAACCTTCACAACAACACGTAACGATCAGCGGTACCCGGTTCGTGTCATCGGTGACCCGTCCAATTTGTTACCTTTTCGAGTACTATATAAAGTCGACGCTCCGGCATTGTATCCTATTGAGGCGTCGGCATGATAATTACATTCACAATACGATTTTGATTAGTAAACAGACATAAGAAGTAACGACATACATACATACATATCATCACGCCATATCCCTTGCAGGGTAGGCAGAGAGAACAGAGTGCCAGAGAACTCTATCTTTGCATACTTCACTCGCTTCCTCAACATTCATAATTCTCTTCATACACGCTCGCCGGTTTCGGCGACTCTTGACTCCACCTTCCTTCAGTACATGACCGATCTGGTCTCGGTAGGTTAGTCTCGGTCTCCCCCGGTACCTACATCCTTCCACTTTAACATTGTATATCTTCTTAACCAGACGTTCGTTCGGCATTCTTTCCACATGTCCGAACCATCGGAGCATTCCCTTTCGCATCTTTACACCAATACTCTCTTTCATACCTACTCGCTCTCTTACGTCGTCGTTACGAATGCGATCGATCAGCCTAACTCCACAGAAGTAACGAACATACATTTATTCATTAACGATTAATTCTGTGTCTCCTGTGAAAGGTGATTCGACTTGAGTTGTACCTTTTTGTGATTTTTTAATAGAAACTATCAGAAAAAAATATGCGATTTTTTTGGTCTATCTCACGTGCTTCTATCTGCTATAGCTTCGGAGATAATTTTGTGCAATGTGATATCAGTGACAGAATTTTGGCAAATATAATAGTGAATTTAGATACATTTCAAGTTGTAACCCCTTTAAGTAATTGATCTACACATTTTTTTCGTGCCTTGTGGTATAAGAACGATTATATTAAAATTAACATTTTATTTTTCAGGGGGCAAAGTCCGGAGCGTGCTCGTTCGCGTCCCCTGTCAGTCTAATTAGACTGCTAATTCGGCTCGATATGCGTACCGCAATGCGGGTTAGGGCGTCCCCCAGAGGCGACGCGTACCGACCCGCCCCCGTCGGTACGAACTTCGGCAGTTGCGGCGATGGGGGCCGCCACCCATCACGCCTTGCCCAGTCAGGCGAGTCGAGGAGAGCAGAGTGCCGGGTGGGCACGTGGAATGTAAGAGGTTGTGTGGAAGGGAAGTTGCACGAACTGATATCCGTCATGGCGGACAAACAGCTAGACGTGCTCTGTGTAACAGAGACCAAGCGAAGGGGCAGCGACGCCTGCGATCTTCCTGGTGGCGGGATGGCTCTGTGGTCTGGTGTACCACAGAGCGATCAAGCCAGCATGGGGGTAGGAGTGCTGTTGTCCTCTCGCTTGACCTCAGGTGTGAAGGATTACGGAATGTATGATCCCAGACTTCTTTGGGTCCGTATAAAACTAGGTGTCACCAAGGTATTCATGGTTGTAGCATATGCTCCCGTAGGATCCTCGGTGGCATCAGACCTAGAGAAGTTTTGGGATAATGTTAGGGAAGTTCTGAATATGGCAGAAACCAGTGAACGCGTGATTGTATGCGGAGATTTGAACGGATGGTTGGGGACCAAGCGTCCTGACTATGAGGACGTACTTGGTCCATTTGGTGATAAGAGAGTGAACGACGCAGGTAGGCTCATAGAGGATGTATGCATGGAGAGAAACCTTATTGTGTCAAACACATTTTTCCAACATAAGGACATCCATATGTATACATGGAGAAGGAATGAACAGAAAAGTATAATAGATTTAATTTTGGTAGACAGTCGCCTCAGAAGCAAAATATTGGACGCAAGAGCTTACAGGGGCCCCACAGTCGATACGGACCACTATCTCGTTATTGCGAGATTTAGTGGTCTGTTCAGAAAGTGGAGGCACTGGCGAGAGCGTGTCCACTTCGGAGGGCTTGAAAGAATAAAGGTTGAAAGGTTGCAAGAAGAGTGTGTAAGAGAAAAGTATGCAGAGGGTGTCCGAGAACGGCTGACGATGGCAAGCCAGCCGCAATCGGACATTGAAGAGTGCTGGAGAGTATTGAAAGAGAGTATGGTAGATACAGCGAAAGAAGTATGTGGAAGTTCAAAGAAGCATAGAAAAACAAATGGTGATGCTTGGTGGGATGCGGAAGTGGCAGTTTCCGTGGAGCAAAAGAAGAAAGCGTGGCTGGACTATGTCTCTTCTTTGAATCTGAATGACAGTATAACTGAACAGAAGAAAAAAATATATCGGCAATGTAAGAATGACACCAAGGCCTTAGTGAAAGAGAAACGTGATAGGGCAAGTATGAGTGCAGAAGATAGGCTGACTAAAAACTTCGAGGGTAACACCAAACTCTTTTGGGGGGAGGTGAAGAGGTCTCGGGGTAGTTGGGCAGCCTTCAGAATAAATAAAATAAGGTCTAAAGGTGGAGACATTCTTACACAACCACAAGACGTGTTAAGCCGATGGAGTGAATATTTTGGCGATATGTATGCGGATGCTACGGTTGGCGCCGGTGTTGCATGCGGTTTAGTAGATCAACATTCGACAACGGCGTCCTCCGATGGCATCAGTATGGATGAAGTTGAATGGACGATAAGAAGTTTGAAAAATGGTAAGGCAGCGGGCATTGATATGGTGTCTGCCGAGATGATCAAGCTTGGTGGCACCTGTGTCTGGGAGGCGTTCCTGTTGCTCCTCAATTTATGTTGGAGTTCGGGAATGGTTCCCAGGGACTGGAATAGCGCAGTCATCGTGCCTTTGTTTAAAAACAAGGGTTCACGTTATGACTGCGCAAATTACAGAGCCCTAAGCTTGACCAGTTTGGCAGCAAAAGTGTATGGTAAAATTATTGAAAGGAGAATGAGGATGGTGTCCGATAGTTTACTGTGTGAGACACAAGGAGGTTTCAGGAGTGGAAGGGGATGCATGGATCAAGTGTTCTCTCTGCGCAACATTGTGGAGAAGCATCTGGCTCTAGGTCAGAGGATTTTCTGCAGTTTTGTGGATCTAGAGAGAGCATTTGACACGGTTGTACGAAAGGAACTTTGGGACATTTTACCGGAGTATGGTATTAACGGTAAACTGCTACAGGCCGTGCAGTCCAGTTACATGGGATGTAGAGCCTGTGTGCGGCTGGATGATGGAATGTCACCTCGGTTTGACGTCAATATCGGCGTTAAGCAGGGGTGCGTTCTGTCAGCCAGGCTGTTTATCATATATCTGGATAAATGTCTTCAAAGGTTGAACGAAATGTGGGAATTCAGATGGGCGACTCAGTGGTCACTGCTCTGCTTTATGCAGATGATGCAGTCCTGCTGGCACAGTCAGCGACTGACCTGCAGACCCTAGTCGACACAATGACAGAAGATTGTAAGAAAAGGGGTCTACGCGTGAATGTTAGCAAAATCAAAATAATGGTCTTTGAAAGAGATGAAGCCAGAACAGATGTAAGAGTAACAATAGGTAATGATGTACTAGAGCAAGTGGATGAATTTGTATATCTTGGATGTGGATTTAGCCGAGATGGAAGGTACACCACTGATATAGAGCAAAGAGTGAATGCGCGAAATAGAGTGAACGGAGCGTTGGGGCAACTTCTCGGCAGCCACCACCTCAGCCAGAAGGCACGTGTAGCAATACATAACGCAGTGTTTGTCCCAACATTACTGTATGGAAGCGAGAGTTGGGTATGCAGAAAAGAGTATGAAAGTAAAATTAATGCGGTCGAAATGCGATCTCTGCGGAAAATCTGTGGAGTTAGGCTGACCGACCGCATTCGTAACGACGACGTAAGAGTGCGAGTAGGTATGAAAGAGAGTATTGGTGTAAAGATGCGAAAGAGAATGCTCCGATGGTTCGCACATGTGGAAAGAATGCCGAACGAACGTCTGGTTAAGAAAATATACAATGCGAAAGTGGAAGGATGTAGGTACCGAGGGAGACCGAGACTAACCTACCTAGACCAGATCGGTCATATACTGAAGGAAGGTGGAGTCAAGAGCCTCCGAAACCGGCGAGCGTGTATCAAGAGAATTATGAATGTTGAGGAAGCGAGTGAAGTATGCAGAGATAGAGTTCTCTGGCACTCTGTTCTCTCTGCCTACCCTGCAAGGGATATGGCGTGATGATATGTATGTATGTACGTATGTATTTTTCAGTGTTTTTATCGTGAATATTAATATATTTAGAGTTATATCACTTTGAACCGATCTTGCTTAATACTAATTAGGGTACAACTCAATTTCCGGGAGCATTTTCGCCAAATTGCTCCCCGGCTGGTCGGCGCGGCGTCCGCCCTTTCTCGGCTCATGCCGAATGTGGGCGGACCCAGTTTCGAGGGCCGACGGCTGTATGCGGGGGTGATCCGCTCAATGGCCATGTACGGCGCACCCGTGTGGGCGAGGGCTCTGAACGCCCAGCTCAGGGCGGTGCTGTGGAGGCCACAGCGAGCCATGGCGGTCAGAGCCATTCGCGGGTACCGCACGGTGTCGACAGAGGCGGCGTGCCTATTGGCCGGGACACCCCCGTGGGACCTAGAGGCGGAGATGCTCTCCGACCTCTATCGGCGGGTTGCCTCAATGCGTGAAGAGGGTGGCTCCCCATCGTTTAACGAGATAGCCACCTAGCGGAGGACGCCCGCCGAGAAGTCATCGCCCATTGGGCTACGCGGCTGGAGAGGCCTAGACACGGTGTCACTACCGTCGAAGCCCTCCGGCCCGTACTGATGGAATGGATGGAGCGGCGGCACGGAGTCCTCACCTTCCGACTGGTGCAGGTGTTAACGGGGCACGGGTGTTTCGGGAAATACCTGCACACGGTCGTGTACAGGGAATGGACTCCGGGCTGCCATCATTGCAGTAGTGACGAGGACACGGCGCAACATACGCTCGAGGAATGCTCGGGCTGGGACGGGCAGTGCCGCGACCTCGTCGCTATTATCGGTGCCGACCTGACGCTGCCGGCTGTCGCGAGGGCGATGGTCGACAGCGTCAGGAATTGGGACGCGGTCGCCGCCTTCTGCGAGGCTGTCATCTCGCAGAAGGAGGCGGCGGAACGGGCCCGGGAGGATTCCCGTGACCCGGGCCGCCGCCCGCGGCCGGGGCGGCGCAGGCGCGAATACCTGCGCCTGATGCCGCCCTAACCGAGGCTTCGGGTGATCGGACCGGGGAATTGTCCGGTCACCCGACGCGAGGCAACCGCGTGAGGACGACGCCTCGACGGCGAAATCTGTCGGGGCGTCGACAGGAGAGGAGCTCGAGAGGGCATACCGCCGAGCGGGCCACCGAAGACAAAGATCGGGTACCGGTGGCCCGCTCGCACGGCGAAGAAGAGGTGCTTGCAGGGTGGGTCAATGGGGTTGCGCGCCGCCTCTTCCGTCACCCCGGACCGATTTAGCGGGGTGCGACGTCCATGGCCCACCACAAAAAAAAAAAAAATAAAAAAAAAAAAAAGGGTACAACTCAATATGTACCTAATAATTTGAATCTAAAGTTACGCCTAAATTAGTGATAAGAGTGATACATCTCATCTTACATCATTCAATACAACAATTATACTTTACATGTAAACTAATATAAATTGAATTGTATCTAAAATACAAACCGAATCAATTTGCTTTTTATAAATAACAATATGTGCCAAGTGATACAAGAGCGAATATGAGGAGAGTGGAGGGGATACACGGGGCGAAGTGAGGTAAAGTAACGCGGCGCGGAGGGCTAGTGTTGCTGCTGCGGCCTATAGAGAGTGAAGTGACAAGTTACCTTGCACAGAAAGCCACTATGGCCGCAACAAAACGACTAAGAAATTCTTGAATTCTGATCTGAATTTACAGGCTCTTTATAATTCGCACAAAGTGAAGACTGAAACTCCAATCAGCAAAACCATTTTCAAAAAGGTATTTGATATCATAGATTTCTCTTTCAAAAAGCCATGCGTAGATACTTGTTCTAAATTTGACTCCTAAATATGAAACTTAAGTACGCATCCGAGGCACAGGCTGCAGATTTGAAAAAGAGACTTAAAGAGCATCAAGATGCATTTAAAACTGCTTACGAGGAAAAGAACAAAAGATAAGGAATTGGCTCAGACATGTGAAGATGTAATGGTCATAACATTTGAATTGCAGCATTGTTTGCCCACCCCACACCTGCAAACGAATGTAGCATTTTATAAGAGAGCTTTGGACATTCATTTTGACCATACATGATTGTAAAACAAAAAAAGATTTCTGTTACATGTGGCCGGGGTGTGAAGGGAATAGAGAAGCAAATGACATAGCTTCATGTCTATTCAATTTTATCATAAGTCAACTGCCGGCTTTAAAACCAAACGCCAAGTAGCTGATCATGTACTCTGATAGTTGCCCGGGTCAAAATAAGAATTCAATTGTTACAACAATACTGATGCTGGTTGCTAAACTATCTCCTCAACTACAATCTATTGAACAGCAGACTATTGAAGGCGTTGGCGATGTCCAACGACACCGCCAACAACACTCCTTTGCCGGCGACAGCCTCCGCGGCCGTCTGCCTCAGGCGTAGCAGGGCGCCGATGGTCGAACGCCCCCTTCGAAACCCAAATTGAGCGTCCGACAGATCGGGCCCCACCTCCTCCAGGTGCTGGACGATGCGGGCAGCGAGGACACGCTCCAGCAGCTTACCCACATCGTCCAGAAGCACAATGGGCCTGTAGGCCGACGGCGAATCCGGGGGCCGTCCCGGGTTTGGCAGGAGAACCAACCTCCCTTCCTTCCAGCACTCAGGGAACTGTCCAGACATCAGACAGGCGTTGAACAGTCGCCTGAGGCGAAGTTCGAGATGCTCGAGGAGCAACGTCAACACCCGGACTGGGATTCCGTCCGGGCCGGGGGCCGTGGTGGCGGAACGAATCTTCGCCACGGCTGCCCCCACTTCCGATTCCGTCACAGGCGGAACACTCTCGACGGCCTCCCGGTCGTGATCTGGCGAAGCCATGACCGGGGCCGTGTGCTCCGACTGCCGCGGGAACAGCTCCTCGACCACTCTACGAAGGAGGTCGGGCTGGAGGGTCAGCAGCCTCAGCGTCCACTCCGTCCGCTGGGGGTGGTGAGGACAGCCACGTGTTCACGATGGCCGCCTCCGCCAGTAGGTCCCTATCTAGACGCCCCACAGCCCACCGCGGAAATGCGGGAGCCCGGTCCGCCCTGTGACCCCTGCTGGAGTCCCGGAGAGGGGAGACCTCCATCCGGATGTATCGGTGATCCGACAGGGTCTCTGCCTCCTCCAGGACACGCCAGTTCCTCACTCGTGGTGCGACAGCGGGGCTAGCGAACGACAAGTCCACTATCGACCCACCCTGCTGTCGCACACACGTGTTCACTGAGCCTCTGTTTAGGACACAGAGGCCCAGTGATGCCGCCCACTCCACGATCGCCCGCCCGCGATCGTCCGTCATCGGGGACCCCCACGCCGTGGATTTGGCGTTGAAGTCCCCCAGGACCAGGACGAGGCCCGGTGCCAGTCGCCGTATCGAAGCCTCCAAGGTGGTGAGGGAGGCCCCGAAATCGTCCATTCTCCTGTTAGGGGAGAGGTAAACGCTGTAGAGCGTGACCCTTCCCCATTCCGCAGCGACAAATTCCTCGCCCCTATCCAAAAGGGATAAGGACGGGAAGTGCCGCTGCGTGGAGACGACGATTGCCGCGGTTCCGTTCCAGCTGACCACCCAATTGGGGCGATCAGGCACACAGTACGGTTCCGCGACTACGGCTGCACCGATCGACCACTCCGCCATGGATTGCAGGAGGAGATCCTGCGCACCGGCGGAGTGGTTGGTGTTGGCCTGCAGGAGGTGAGTGGACTGGGTAGCCATTAATGGGCCGTGTCCATTATCACCTCCTGGCTTGCGGCGGGCGATCGGGCCGCGCTAGGAGCGGGAGCGGCCGTGGTCGAAAGGCCGCTCCGCCCCTTTGGAGCCGAAGCTGGAGGTCTACACGCCCCAGAGCCCATGCGGTGCTTGGCAGGCTTATTGCCCGCCGCACACGCGGGGCAGTGGGGCGGGGCGGCGCAAGATGCCGCCATGTGCCCAGTCTGACCGCAGCGGAAACAGAGTCCGCCGCAGTCAAAGCAATTAGTGCATGTTGGCCGGGTATGCCCGACCGCCATGCACTTGAAACACCTCGCAGGCCGGTGCTCCAGCACGGTGACTCGCGCTGAGCTCCAGCCCACGAGGAGACTGCCTGAGCCAGCCAATTGCCTGACCGACTCCACTGGACACTGCACCCAGGCGGCACCTACGCCGCCCGGACCGGGCCGGATGGCGCCAACTCGGACGGTGTCCAGGGGACACCCGGTTTTCGAGGCAATGGCCTCCCGGATGTCTTCCACCGTCACGGAGTCGTCCAGACCCGGCCGCGACTCTTCCTACCGCGCTCAGCCACCTGCCAACCCTGTTCGGGCACAGCGGGAGTGCCAGGCGCGGGAGGCGCGGTCGCGGGCGCTCTAGTCGTCGCTGGCGGTGTCGGTGCTGGCGACGACTGCGGTCCGGCAGGAGCCGGTGCTGTCTTCCTCTTCGGAGCAGGCCCCTTCTTCTTTGGCCCAGCCGCGGCTGCGGCGTAGCTCACCCCCACGCGGCCACCCTGACAAGGTAGCGGGGCGGGGGCTGGTGCCGCATATGGCCGGTTGTCCGCGGCGAGAGGCAGCCGAACACGTGGTTCTGGAGGCAGCCTTGCCTCCAGAACGGCCAAGCGCGCATCCACCAGATTACCGACGGTGTCGATAATGGCGCGCAAGGCCTCATCCGGCACGCCCCCCACCGCGGGCAGCGGGGTCGATGTTATCGGCTGGGCCGCTGTAGGGGCCTGCTCCACGGCGTTGGGTGGGCTGGCGCTGGTCGGCGGCGCACGCTCCGTGGTCGGAGGTGTCTTCGGCGCGGCGGGGCGGTTTCGGAGCGGCGACAGCTCGGCAGCCAGCATTGGCCGGCGGCGCAGGTGGCGTAGGCGGCACGAGCCGCGCGATTTGGGCCCTCAGATCGGCCACATCCTTTGAGAGGACGCGGTTGGCCCTCCTTACCGCGGCCAGCTCCGCCTCTAAGCGGCGATTCTAGGCCCGCAGGCCTGACACCTCGCCACCAAGGCGGGCGTTTTCGGCCTGCAGGGCCTTCATGTCCGGGGCGTTACCGCTCGTGCGGGCACCAGCGTCCGCCACTTCTGTGGGAGGGATGCCGGACAACACCCCCAGCACCCTCGCGGCGACCGCCTCGTCGTCGGCCCGCTTGCGAGCCTCCGCCCCTCCACGCACTCCGCCGGCCGGGGAGTGGGTCGTCCTTACCGACGCCGCGGCCCCTCGCCCTCTGCGAGAGGCCGGAACTTTGGGAGGAGGCATGATGACAGCACTCCCCTCGGAATTGGCGCCCGAGCTGTCCTCCCTGTTCAGGGGGCGCTTCCGCACCTTCGAGGGGAGGGCCTCCTCCCTTACCATCAGTGCCGCGGTTAGGGCCGCCGCCGCAGGACGCGGCGACGACTTGGCGGCGGCGGCTTCCTCAGCCGACCCGCTGGCCTCCTTGGACGGCTCTGCGGAATTACCGCCCTCGTCCATTAAATCGGCAGATCCACTGCCCTCGTCTCTGGACGGCTCTGCGACAGTACTGTCGCCCTCGTCCATTGACGGCTCTGCAGTTGATCTGCCGCCGTCCTTCTTCAGTTTGGCGGCATCCCGCTCCTGCTTTTTTGCCGCTGCCCGCTGCCTCTCGTGAGGGTTCGCTTTCCCCCATGTATACCGGGTCCGGCGCTTCTTCTTCTTCGAGAGGGGGGCCTCTGTGGTCGGTGCCGGGCCCTCGGCGGACGCCTCCAGTCCTAAGGACGAGGCGTCGTTTCGGTCAGTTTTACATTGGCTTGACGAGGCCGTGATGTGGGAATTCTCTGGATTCCCGTCTTGAGTTGGTGTAGGTGTAAAAGAAGTAAAATCCATATTGATTCCCACGATTATGGGAGAAATAGAGCGTCGACCCGGGCAGAGATCCCTGTACCCGGGCAAGCCTACATTTACCAACCAAGGGGTCGGCCGGTACCCTGGCTGGAGCGTGCTAAGAACAGAACAGCCCATCTGCCGTGCATCTTCTCACCGCACGCCAGAACTTAAGATTCTGGGTGATTTCCGAATTCGAACGTCGAATTCTTTATAGAGGTTGTCTTCCTCGCGGTCCGGGCAGTTAAGCCAAGACCCTCGTTCCTGAAACTACGCCTCACGACAATTTGTCTTGAAGCAAGATATCAGGTTTACGATATGTCGGCGGTGGCATAAGCCTGCCCAGCCCTCAAGTTAATGAGTGACCGGGCCCGTCCGAAATTTCGCGTCCTGTACCGTCTACAACTAGAGGGTCAGGAGCGAATTGGGGCTCTACCCATTGCTGGGGAACCCCCCCTCGCGCCAGAAATTCGCTACGGGCGACAATTCAACAGACGGATCTGGGGGACTGTCGCCCGCACCCAGGGTTTACCACGCGGAGGTTTCTGGCATCGTACCCCATCTATTTTGTATACTAAGGAAAACAATATATCCCGTTTTTCTTACAAAAAAGAATTCAAGAATGTTGAGTATATGGACATGGATTGTTCTAAACGGGGCAAAGCTTACGACATCATTACAATAAATACGGTACCGAAAGCTTATCACTCCAAGATTACAATTTCAACCGAAAAGAAGAAGGATTTGTTAGATATGCTGTGTTTTCTTCATGAGAGCGCTCACGAATTTTACAGAAAGAAGTTTCAAAGACAGTGACAGAAAGAAGTTTCAAAGACAGTGTCAAAGACACTGCTCTGGATAATGATTCTGATGATGAGTAACTTCTATGTCATCTTACTACCGAGACCTATTATAGGTTTTATTTCTATTTAAGTAGTACGTGTGTGTAGTAGTAGTGTAGTGTAGTACTGTGTGAGACACAAGGAGGTTTCAGGAGTGGAAGGGGATGCATGGATCAAGTGTTCTCTCTGCGCAACATTGTGGAGAAGCATCTGGGTCTAGATCAGAGGGTTTTCTGCAGTTTTGTGGATCTGGAGAGAGCATTTGACACGGTTGTACGAAAGGAACTTTGGGACATTTTACCGGAGTATGGTATTAACGGTAAACTGCTACAGGCTGTGCAGTCCAGTTACATGGGCTGTAGAGCCTGTGTGCGGCTGGATGATGGAATGTCGCCTTGGTTTGACGTCAATATCGGCGTTAAGCAGGGGTGCGTTCTGTCAGCCAGGCTGTTTATCATATATCTGGATAAATGTCTCCAAAGGTTGAACGATATGAATGTGGGAGTCCAGATGGGCGACTCAGTGGTCACTGCTCTGCTTTATGCAGATGATGCAGTCCTGCTGGCACAGTCAGCGACTGACCTGCAGACCCTAGTCGACACAATGACAGATGATTGTAAGAAAAGGGGTCTACGCGTGAATATGAGCAAAACCAAAATAATGGTCTTGGAAAGAGATGAAACCTGAACAGATGTAAGAGTAACAATAGGTAATGATGTACTAGAGCAAGTGTATGAATTTGTATATCTTGGATGTGGATTTAGCCGAGATGGAAGGTACACCACTGATATAGAGCGAAGAGTGAATACGGGAAATAGAGTGAACGGAGCGTTGGGGCAACTTCTTAGCAGCCACCACCTCAGCCAGAAGGCACGTGTAGCAATACATAACGCAGTGCTTGTCCCAACATTACTGTATGGAAGCGAGAGTTGGGTATGCAGCAAACGCTGGCTGAACCCTACGAAATAGATCAAAATAAAGTACTACAGTATTATACAGCTTAAAAAGGCCTACAAAAAAGTCCGCGATGGTATATATCTATCTCTTAAGGATAACATACTATATCCATTTTAATACTTTAAAAAATGTTCTATTATAAAACGGTAATTGAAAAGCTATTTACACAAATACTGTATTAATCCTTATCATTTTAAATACATTAGTTGGCTTGAGCATTTCATGAAGATATTTTTTTTCCTTCAGACCATGCAAATTAAATCAATACCTTAAGAGATATAGCAAAATCAAAATAATGCGCAACGAAATTATTTTCGCCCGTGACCGGGCCGCGTGGCCGGCTCGCGTTCGAGCTCGGGGCCGAAAAGTTTTGGTAGTCTAGTGGAATTGTATATCCTATTATTAATATTATAAACGTGAAAGTTTGTAATAATGTATGGATGTGAACATGTTTGTTGCTCTTTCACGTAAAAACTACTGAATGGATTTTGATGAAATTTATAGTAATATAGCTTGCACATCAGAATAACACATAGGCTATAATTTATAAAGATATTTTGCAAATTGGCTAAAATATAACGATAAAAATCGCTTAAGGCAGAAAAAAATTATATAATTAAAATAGAACTTCGTTCCATCCGGGTGTCCCTTGACACCTCCGGTTTTTATGTTATTAATAATAATAATAATACTCACTTAAAATAATGTAAAAAACTAGACTAACGAAAAGAGAGTCATGGCTCCATTTTGTGAATTGTGTGGCCATTTATTTCGGTTGATTGTACATCTATAGTTCTTATTTTATTATTATTACACTTTTCTTTTCTCTTATCTTGTTGTAGTACAGTACATAGCCGTTCCAGTATTGTAGGGATAACAACAACACTTCAATATCATAAAAGTAGGCAATCAAATCAAATTAAAAAAAGGCGCGAATGGCTAGCAGGCGCCTGCCGGGCGGGCCACCGAAGACAAAAATCGGGTACCGGTGGTCCGCTCGCACGGCGAAGAGAGAGGAGTTTTACGGTGGGTCTATGGGGTCACGCGCCGCCTTTCCGTCACCCCGAACCGATTTGGCGCGGCGAGACGACTCCATAGTCCACCAAAAAAAAAAATGGCTAGCAGGCGCCTCTATCGGTCAAATTCGGCAATATAAGCGTCATTCGTTCATTTCATTTTGTTTGACTGGTAATGTTGGCTAAACCTAATCACACACAAGTATTTTGCATTTTGAAATGAATATTAAAAATGCAAAATACATCTCGAAAGGTATTTCAAATAAAATACAAAATGTTTTTTACTAAAAGGCATTTAAATGCAAAATACAAAATAGGTATTTTGCATTTTGTATTAGCATTTTAAATAGAAGTACCTATTTCAAATAAATCGCATCTCTGAATAAGACGGTATTTGGTCATAAGTTAATGTTTTTGAGAACTCGTCTTCACGACACAGATTGAAATAAGCTAAAAGTGTCGTTTGTCGTGGATTTTTTATTCGATCCCTTACATTTTCAGGATGAAAATATATCCCTTGGCCATTTTCCAAATGAACGTCTAGATGCATGACAGTGGGGTGACGTTCATGTAGGTATAGGGAATTCTAATATGTGCCAGACAGCTTCAGAAGAACTTATGTAAGGTCCTGTTTGGTACCTAGTAACTTCATCTCGGTCTGTTCCCTGAAGCGCAAAACTCGCTTTGTCGTTCCCCTTGTTTATATTCTTGCAAATATACTTTATTGCCTCAACACTGTTACACATTTGAACATTAATATGTGCACCAAATATTTTAGGTATAATAAAGGTGAATAGGTTACAACCCAGCTGTTATTGATTGAAATCTGCTGTCGGTGTATTCTAATCTCTTCAGTGAATCCACCCTGTTGTGGTGAACGACGTCGATACAAAGGATATCCATTCTCGGCTGTTACTGTTTGCTATGTCAATGAACGAGTATATTTTTTCATGCAGCGGCCGTCTTTCATGCAAGGACAGTGTGCGTTTATGGTACCAAACGGACCATGTACCTACCATGTGCATTTTAATAATATTGTAAAGTATAGGATCATAGCTAGGATTAGGAAATGCAGCGCTTATTAGGGTATCGATATCGTTGGGTCGTATTTTTCTTACAACCATAAGAGAATATGTGCGTGAGGAAGGCCACGCTTTTGCCATTCGACGCTGTAGATGAAACACAAAGCTGATCCAAAAACCCCTTTCTTTGTCAGTAAATCGATCATTAGTTTTAACTTTAAATGGAACATTCTTGATATTAGATTATGTCGGTCATCAGATGCTTGACCTACTAAAAGCTCTTCAGTGATTTCTTTCCACTTAGGATTAGTGGTAAAGGTAATAAATAAATCAGGTCGGCCATGCTTTCGAACAGACGAAAGCATCTTGCGTACGCTCGTGCATATACGCTATATGCCCACCGGTAAAACTGGATGGAAGAGTCACTAATCGGCCACATGAGGTAAACGTGTTAAATATCCTAAAGAGAGAAATGCTATCCGGTGAGTAACTATTACCTACATGCGGACAGTTCCTTTAGTGAACATGACTGCTTGACTCTTCTCGGAATTTGTCTCTATTCTCCATTACCTACCTAAATCATTTTGGTTGAGGCGCTAACCGCTATCTGCCATGTGCCGCTAGCTACAGTTCTCGGGATCATACCAGCACAAAAGAGTGCAGTGTCATAAGTATTGCTAGTGTACAACGAACATAGTAGTAGACAGCTAATGTGTGCATACTAATAGTTTACACATTAGATAACATCAGTTTAATTAATCAATAAAATTATATAACTATTTAATTACTCTTATCATAGTTTTATGTTCATTGCCACCCACCAGGGGTCAAGGTGCATACATATATTGAGTCAGCGCCATCTAGCTCTCATAGCTCAACTACTAAAAGCGCGTTGAAGCTACTTGCCGCAGCTGTAATATTGTTCACAGATATAAAACACAGATGGCGCTAGTAACTTTGGAAATACATTACGGCAGCAATAGCTTGTAATGCAATTAATTTTATCATAATATAAGAGCCAATTAAAATTACACAATATAAATTGGGTATTTTTAATTAGCTTTTTTAGAAAACTGAGAGAATACCTACATTAACATTTTATCAACTATTGATTACACTCGTTCACTATCAAGCGGGAATAATAATCATCTGGTTGTGACACAAATATCAATCCTGGATTTTATTTCAAATTGCATAGATGTATGCATATTGTGTCCCTTAGTCATCTCTTACGTCTGATAACCGCGGGTAAAATAGGTGGTGAAGAGCTGCGATGAATGATCACTAAGTTATTGCTATTTGTTATTGTGTATTTTATGGAGCATTCAAGTGAAGCCCCTCGCGCCAATGTCGACTGGCTCCCACAGCTCTATATCGGTACACGCACCATTCCACAGATGGCGCCACCGCCGACATACTAACGCCGTTTAAGTATTCATATGTTGTGCTCTTTGCACGTATGTATATGTGCACCTACCATCTGTTATGGCAGCCACAGTGAGCCCCCCCTGCTGGCAAATGTAAGCACACTAGTAGTGGTAGGAGCACGCTGTTGACAGTTCTCTGTCTACAGCCGCGGTCCGGTCCGTCCGGGGTAGTACCACACTGTCGCAGAATGTCGACGTCTGAGCAATGGCAATATGCTGTTTTGTTGCGTTCAGTGAGCGAGAGAGCCGAAAGCTCAACTGGTGGGTTAGGGATAGGTATTAGTAGGCAGCGGCCTAGCTATATCTACCCCTGGTTATACAAAGGTCCATGGACGGCAGTAACACTTACCATCAGGTGTGCTGGTTGCTCGCTTGCCACCAAAAGCAATAACAAAGAAAACATATTTTGGTAACACTATTTTTATATTTTGGTAACACTATTTTTATATTTTGGTAACACTATTTTTATATTTTGGTAACACTATTTTTATTAGCTGGTTGCTCGAAATGCGTACCGCAATGCGGGTTAGGGCGTCCCCCGGAGGCGACGCGTACCGACCCGGCCCCGTCGGTACGAACATCAGCAGTTGCGGCGATGGGGGCCGCCACCCATCACGCCTTGCCCAGTCAGGCGAGTCGAGGAGAGCAGAGTGCCGGGTGGACACGTGGAATGTAAGAGGTTGTGTGGAAGGTAAGTTGCACGAGCTGATATCCGTCATGGCGGACAAACAGCTAGACGTGCTCTGTGTAACAGAGACCAAGCGAAGGGGCAGCGACGCCTGCGATCTTCCTGGTGGCGGGATGGCTCTGTGGTCTGGTGTACCACAGAGCGATCGAGCCAGCATGGGGGTAGGAGTACTGCTGTCCTCTCGCTTGGCCTCAGGTGTGAAGGATTACGGAATGTATGATCCCAGACTTCTTTGGGTCCGTATAAAACTTGGTGTCACCAAGGTATTCATGGTTGTAGCATATGCTCCCGTAGGATCCTCGGTGGCATCAGACCTAGAGAAGTTTTGGGATAATGTTAGGGAAGTTCTGGATATGGCAGAAACCAGTGAACGCGTGATTGTATGCGGAGATTTGAACGGATGGGTGGGGACCAAGCGTCCCGACTATGAGGACGTACTTGGTCCATTTGGTGATAAGAGAGTGAACGACGCAGGTAGGCTCATAGCGGATGTATGCATGGAGAGAAACCTTATTGTGTCTAACACATTTTTCCAACATAAGGACATCCATACGTATACATGGAGAAGGAATGAACAGAAAAGTATAATAGATTTAATTTTGGTAGACAGTCGCCTCCGAAGCAAAATATTGGACGCAAGAGCCTACAGGGGCCCCACAGTCGATACAGACCACTATCTCGTTATTGCGAGATTTAGTGGTCTGTTCAGAAAGTGGAGGCACTGGCGAGAGCGTGTCCACTTCGGAGGGCTGGAAAGAATAGAGGTTGAAAGGTTGCAAGAAGAGTGTGTAAGAGAAAAGTATGCAGAGGGTGTCCGAGAACGGCTGACGATGGCAAGCAAGCCGCAATCGGACATTGAAGAATGCTGGAGAGTATTGAAAGAGAGTATGGTAAACACAGCGAAAGAAGTATGTGGAAGTTCAAAGAAGCATAGAAACACAAATGGTGATGCATGGTGGGATGCGGAAGTGGCAGCTTCCGTAGAGCAAAAGAAGAAAGCGTGGCTGGACTATGTCTTTTCTTTGAATCTGAATGACAGTATGACTGAACAGAAGAAAGAAATATATCGGCAATGTAAGAATGACACCAAGGCCTTAGTGAAAGAGAAACGTGATAGAGCAAGTATGAGTGCAGAAGATAGGCTGACTAAAAACTTCGAGGGTAACACCAAACTCTTTTGGAGGGAGGTGAAGAAGTCTCGTGGTGGTTGGTCAGCCTTCAGAATGAATAAAATAAGGTCTAAAGGTGGAGACATTCTTACACAAACACAAGACGTGTTAAGCCGATGGAGTGAATATTTTGGCGATATGTATGCGGATGCTACTGGCACCGGTGTCGCATGTGGTCTAGTAGATCAACATTCGGCGACGGCGTCCCCCGATGGCATCAGTATGGATGAAGTTGAATGGGCGATAAGAAGTTTGAAAAATGGTAAGGCAGCGGGCATTGATATGGTGTCTGCCGAGATGATCAAGCTTGGTGGCTCCTGTGTCCGGGAGGCGTTCCTGTTGCTCCTCAATTTATGTTGGCGCTCGGGAATGGTTCCCGGGGACTGGAATAGCGCAGTCATCGTGCCTTTGTTTAAAAACAAGGGTTCACGTTATGACTGCGCAAATTACAGAGCCGTAAGCTTGACCAGTTTGGCAGCAAAAGTGTATGGTAAAATTATTGAAAGGAGAATGAGGATGGTGTCCGATGGTTTACTGTGTGAGACACAAGGAGGTTTCAGGAGTGGAAGGGGATGCATGGATCAAGTGTTCTCTCTGCGCAACATTGTGGAGAAGCATCTGGCCCTAGGTCAGAGGGTTTTCTGCAGTTTTGTGGATTTGGAGAGAGCATTTGACACGGTTGTACGAAAGGAACTTTGGGACATTTTACCGGAGTATGGTATTAACGGTAAACTGCTGCAGGCTGTGCAATCCAGTTACATGGGCTGTAGAGCCTGTGTGCGGCTGGATGATGGAATGTCGCCTTGGTTTGACGTCAATATCGGCGTTAAGCAGGGCTGCGTTCTATCAGCCAGGCTGTTTATCATATATCTGGATAAATGTCTCCAAAGGTTGAACGATATGAATGTGGGAGTCCAGATGGGTGACTCAGTGGTCTCTGCTTTGCTTTATGCAGATGATGCAGTTCTGCTGGCACGGTCAGCGACTGACCTGCAGACCCTAGTCTACACAATGACAGAAGATTGTAAGAAAAGGGGTCTACGCGTGAATGTGAGTAAAACCAAAATAATGGTCTTTGAAAGAGATGAAGCCAGAACAGATGTAAGAGTAACAATAGGTAATGATGTACTAGAGCAAGTGGATGAATTTGTATATCTTGGATGTGGATTTAGCCGAGATGGACGGTACACCACTGATATAAAGCGAAGAGTGAATGCGGGCAATAGAGTGAACGGAGCGTTGGGGCAACTTCTCGGCAGCCACCACCTCAGCCAGAAGGCACGTGTAGCAATACATAACGCAGTGCTTGTCCCAACATTACTGTATGGAAGCGAGAGTTGGGTATGCAGAAAAGAGTATGAAAGTAAAATTAATGCGGTCGAAATGCGATCTCTTCGGAAAATCTGTGGAGTTAGGCTGACCGACCGCATTCGCAACGACGACGTAAGAGAGCGAGTAGGTATGAAAGAGAGTATTGGTGTAAAGATGATAAAGGGAATGCTCCGATGGTTCGGACATGTGGAAAGAATGCCGAACGAACGTCTGGTTAAGAAGATATACAATGCGAAAGTGGAATGATGTAGGTACCGAGGGAGACCGAGACTAACCTACCTAGACCAGATCGGTCATGTACTGAAGGAAGGTGGAGTCAAGAGTCTCCGAAACCGGCGAGCGTGTATGAAGAGAATTATGAATGTTGAGGAAGCGAGTGAAGTATGCAGAGATAGAGTTCTCTGGCACTCTGTTCTCTCTGCCTACCCTGCAAGGGACATGGCGTGATGATATGTGTGTGTATGTATGTACTATTTTTATATTTTGGTAACACTATTTTTATATTTTGGTAACACTATTTTTATATTTTGGTAACACTATTTTTATATTTTGGTAACACTATTTTTATACTTTGGTAACACTATTTTTACATTTTGGTAACATTATTTTTATATTTTGGTAACACTATTTTTATATTTTGGTAACACTATTTTTATATTTTGGTAACACTATTTTTATATTTTGGTAACACTATTTTTATATTTTGGTAACACTATTTTTACATTTTGGTAACATTATTTTTATATTTTAGTAACACTATTTTTTTAACTATTTATTTCTTTTGTAAAATATGAATAGTTTGTTTTTATAAAACGATTTTTACGCATATTTTATTAATAGCTTCTTAGGTTTGTGGTAGTCAAAGAACTACTACAGTAAAGTTCGTTTTATATTGACCAATCGCTTAATATGACGTTATTCACAGCCTAGTTTGGTTTTCATATAAAATCCTTATAAAAAGACGGATTTAATGATCTCGCTTATAGTGACATGTCGCTTGTGACCTGTTTTAAAAAATCAAGACCGGTTATAGTGACCGACATGATTCCTAATATATTCGCCCCTTTTCGTTGCCTTCTCTTTCTCCTTCGCTTGATGTGTGCATTGCACGTGGCTCGTTTTTGTTTTTCTTTATGACAATTTTATTACGAGTCGATAAATGAAAATTTTTAGTGATTTGCAAATAAAATGGCATCGCAATGTTAAAGTTTTTGGTAAAAGTTTAACATTGTGACATCGTTTTTATGATGTGTGTGTGTGTGTGTGTAAAAGCATTCAGACACCAAAATTGTGATTCCAACACATCTCTTAAAAAAAAAATTGGAGCCGGTCATTCGAAAATATCAATGATTTTTAAAAACATGTAAAATTAAAGAATCATTTAATTCGATTTGAAAGTGAGCGAGGCTCTTTGAAAGAATTGCAATAAGAACATTGATCAAGTGTTGATTTTAAAAAAAATAAAGTGCTAGAAAGTTTTGCATTTTCTGAGAATTTCTGCTTTGTATGACGTCCTCTTAGTGTGACGTATTTGTCACTTCCCTTCAATGTCATTATAAACAGATTCTACTGTTCATTTCGTAATCGGATTTTATAAATAATTAAGCATATTAAATGCTAAATTTCAGTAATTTAGATTCTACTGTATTTTATCTATGTTATATTTTTTATAAGACTGAAGTTGTAGAACTTTACATCTCATAACGATGTCACGTTAACAGCGAGTGACGTGATACAAGTGGTGTTGTGACGTCACCAACTATGTACATCGTTGTCCACTCTTCAACCCTTTCATTGTTTTCTCAAATTAAAGGGTTGAAAAGATGTATGTACCTAATCCGCTACCTCGGAGCGGCGCGGCGCACAGTGGGCTGAAAATCGTCTTTCATAGACACAGAAACTTAAAAAACTTAAACTTACCCTTACTTTGCTCGTGGATGTCGTAAAAGCCGACTAAGAGCCATATAACGACCTGGGTCAACTCCATCTGATGCCATTTAGTCAATAATTACATTCCCAAGGAGGGTTGACGTCTGGCAGGCGGCCGGTCATAAAACTATTGCCAATAACTTTTACGATATGTACTATGAAAGAAGAGTACATATTGTATCGACCCCAAGCAATTGGGATAAGAGTAGGAGAATGATGATGAGACATAGAAACTTAAGTTATTACATATGATTTTTTTGTGTGGAAATGGATTCTCCTGATCATTACTACATTATAAAATATCATATGAGATAATTTGGTCAACAATTGAACCAGTTATGATTTTTTTTAGAAAAAAATGTATGAAGCGAACCTGAAAAATGAGGATATCTCTGAAATCGCAAGTTTGGCCGTTATATGCTCGCAGCCGTATATAGTAATAATTATTTATGATTTTTTAACGTACTTCGTATTACGCCATCGCTTGCGATATGTTTTTTAAAAATCGTCAAAGTTTAAATTTTTTATTTATTGTACATACATATTTACTTGTACATTTATTTAATAATAACGTTTAAATTTTTCAAATACGCATGTATCTAGCTCACATACAAAGAAGTGTAAGAAATCACGTTAGTCCGTTGTTTTATTTATCGTTTATGTCCTTTGAACGTAAGTTAGTAATCTCTAATTCTTAGATACCTACTATACTATTACCTACTTAATGACTTCGCAGTAGCTCATCATTTCAAATATCATCAAGAACCTTCATTATACTTACGGCATTGCTTAATAAAACATAAAAACACACACACAAAAGAAATAAAGGAGTATATGGTTAATGGTACAATTAGGTAATGTCATGAGCACCGTGTATTTAACAAGAGTATTGTGTTTTCCTAATTACCTTCTAAAACATCAATTACTCAATAGCAATAAATAGTCAAAATTTAAATCGAAATTTAGTTCATTTCGAGTATTTCTACCGCTAACATCTTTTAATATTTTTGTAAGTTTTGATTGTGAATAATGGAAAGTGTAATTACAAACTTGGTCTTGTTTGTTATTTTGAGTAGTCAGGATACTATTTCGTTTGAATACGAAGTATTATTCAATTCACTAGTAGTTCGATTGGGTTCTAGCCTTTCTGATGAAGACAGTGTTACATTCAAGGAATTTTGCCGAAGATTTACACGAGCTGTTCAAAAGAGGTGGTTGAGATCCAAACGAAATTCTAAGAAATTTAAACGTGACTACTCTAATTGGCTTCAGACAAATATTGACTGGCCGAGTTGCGTGCAATCTGATTTACTCATCCAACATCCGTTCAAAGAAAATTTGAGTGACGAACCTTTACCATTATGTGTATACGACACATGATTGTAAACACTAAATCTGAAATTTTAAACAACTATTAAGTTATTTACACACATTTTACATAATTAACATTGCGGGTGACTTTCTTGTACAATAATACATATATACATACCATCACGCCATGTCCCTTGCAGGGTAGGCAGAGAGAACAGAGTGCCAGAGAACTCTATCCTTGCATACTTCACTCGCTTCCTCAACATTCATAATTCTCTTCATACACGCTCGGCGGTTTCGGAGACTCTTGACTCCACCTTCCTTCAGTACATGACCGATCTGATCTAGGTAGGTTAGTCTCGGTCTCCCCCGGTACCTACATCCTTTCACTTTCGCATTGTATATCTTCTTAACCAGACATTCGTTCGTCATTCTTTCCACATGTCCGAACCATCGGAGCATTGCCTTTCGCATCTTTACACTAATACTCTCTTTCATACCTACTCGCTCGCTTACGTCGTCGTTACGAATGCGATCGGTCAGCCTAACTCCACAGATTTTCCGTAGAGATCGCATTTCGACCGCATTAATTTTACTTTCATACTCTTTTCTGCATACCCAACTCTCGCTTCCATACAGTAATGTTGGGACACGCACTGCGTTATGTGCACGTGCCTTCTGGCTGAGGTAGTGGCTACTGAGAAGTTGCCCCAACGCTTCGTTCACTCTATTTCCCGCATTCACTCTTCGCCCTATATCAGTGGTGTACCTTCTATCTCGGCTAAATCCACATCCAAGATATACAAATTCATCCACTTGCTCCAGTACATCATTACCTATTGTTACTCTTACATCTGCTCTGACTTCATCTCTTTCAAAGACCATTAATCTTATGTTGAAACTCGTAAAAATAATTTAAAATAAAAATAACATGATAAATAGTAATTGTTATTCACGACCTAACAATGTCACGTCATCACGTTCTATACAGTAGTGCTTGACAACTTCCAATTCACGAATATCCAAATAATCGGTAAAAATATTAGAATAATACAATTAATCGAATAGAGATTTTGACAGAGATGTACATTTCGACACTTTGATTGATGAGGAAATAATTATTAATGTTCGCGACGCTGATAATTCAAGTAATAGTAGTAATTCTTAATAAATAGCTATTTTCAAATCCAGTTTTTGTTTTTAATTAACTTAATCCTACTAAATATGATGAATAGATTCTATGCTGAAATAATTAAATGTGTTTAGTACTAATTTAGCACTTAATTTATTCATCACCATTTTGAAAAACAAAAATTAAACCGATTATTAATTATAAAGAATTAATATCAATTTCTCAGTAAAATCGGATATTTTCGATAGCGATTATTTGGTTCACATACCTAGACAACTTACTCAGACAGCTGTCAAAGTGGACTTTTGGCGGGAATCTAAAACGTCATGTGGTGCTCTTGTATTATATTCGATATTTTAGTGTTTTAACGTGTTATATTAGATATTTTTTATGGTATTTTATGTAATGTGATGTGACTGAACTGCTGAGATGTAGTGAATATCATATAAAAGTGCTTTACAATGTTTACCTTTTTCATCAAAATTCTCACAAGATACCATTAACAGTGTGGCCATAGCACTGTTGATGGCGACAATTTGACTTACTGACGGACAATGACTAATCTGAAGATACTAAAAACTTGAAGATAATATATATAATATAATATAACTCGACACTGGCAACAATGGCTCATATAAGTAGCTGATTGCCAATACATAAAAAGAAGAAGAAGAAGCTGCCAAAGTGCACTTCTTAGATTAGACAGACTATAAGTTTCTATGTCTATGAAACGCGATTTTCAGCCCACTGTGCGGCGGCCATATTGAATCAATTGTGACAACAATAAGTTAATTGTTACAGCCAACTGTTCAAATGTAATGAACGGAATAACATCATTGATTTATTGTATTGCGTTCATTTCAATTGACGGTGGACACCTTCGTGATTGGGTCATCATCATCAGACCTTCACGACTGGGCTATCTTGTTGCGTTCATTTGTTTATATGATCACGTTCCCCCTCTGTCATCAACACCAACACTAGCACCATGACATAATATTGATGCATTGTCACCCAAGTGACAAGTCAATTGAACATTAGACAGTGGTTTGAACTAAACATGCAAGATTCGTACTAACACAACGTTCACGATGCCTACACACATACAAACATTGCAAGATATATATATAATGTTGTAGAGGGCGGCGCGCGGCGTCAGAGGTCGGCGACGGCCCCATAACTATATTCGCAGTTGATGTTAACCAGTGTGGGGCGGTGCGGCGCCAGCGGCGGCGGCGGCACAGTGAAACAAACACATCAGACGTAAAGTTTAATATAAATGTCGAGTGACGCCGCGTCACTGACGCGCAGCGCCGCAACTATCACACACAAGCACATTTTAACACGAACTATCTACACATACACATATAAATACAATGTTTTAACAAATACTAAATAAAGTGCGTGCGCACACACACACACACACACACGGTTCAAGTAAAACTTCTTTCACATAATACATCACAGATGACTATTAAATTAATAATAAATAAGTTGTATTACAATTTAAAAAGAATATTTATTAATAATATAAATCAGTCATCTATACACACATATACTGACATGCGTTAGCTTGTCAAAAAACTTATCAGCAGTCAAGTACGTACTGGCGTGAGACACGCCTGCTGACTTATTCAAAACGTACCTGATGTTTTATTTTTTACATTTCTCATGTTTAATAATTCTAAATTATTAAACAAGTCGTTAATACCACAATATTGTCATCGTAACCATTACCTGTTCTTATCCTAATCACTTTGGGTCGACGCAATACGTACTCTGCCATACATATTGCAAAGTCGATATTAAACTCTTAGTATTCTTTTACGACACCCACGAGCAACGCAAAGAAAAATACATGCGAATACAGTACAAACAGTATTCGCAGCCGACACCACACAACATACACCACAATGTAATGTTGTTAATAATTGTGATTAACTTTGTTGACACTGGCACCATCGAGGTGTGACAAATATATTAAATCAATCGTAAATAGTAGTTTTAAAATGTAAATTTCTGTTTCGGATAGTGGTCGTTTCATTCTTTTATCTTTTGAGTGTCATTTTTATCAATTGGGCGGTAAGTAGGTGACAATGTGACGCTTTACAATACCGATCACGATATTAAAGCAATAATAAGAAAAACATGACATTCACGAGCGTCTTGAGACAGTAAGCACTTGGCTTCTGTACTGAACGTTGTCGCAATAGAGGCGGCAATACTCCGCGACATTTATTGTTTGCGCGTAAAGAAGTTTTACTTCAATAATACTCATTTCCCTAGACTACAATATGTCTACGATACTTAAATAATACAAATTTGTTTCATATATTGTTGCATAGTACAGCACAGTGGGGAGAGGGTACAGTAGGGGGTCGATGCATGTCTCATAGAGGATACGTTTACCTCGTAATCACTTATTATTTTAACAGAATACTTCGATTGTCTGTGACGGACACGCGTCATCACTGTATATATATACGTGTGTCTGACGCGGTGTCACCGGTGCGGCGGCAGGAAGGACAGCGCACGCAGCGCGGCGTCGGCGCGCGCCACCAGCGGCTCGCGCCAGCGCCACAGCGCCTCGTCGCGCACCGGCTCGGCACTGAGCTCGGCGCACGCGCGGCTCAGGGCCGACACGCAGTCGGCGCGGTAGTGCTGCAGGCGAGCGTGTCGCGTCTCCAGCGCGTAGCTGGAGCACGCGCCGCCGAGGCACGCCAGCGGGAAGTGGTTGTGCAGCGCGAGCACGCGCCCCGTCTCGTGGAACGCCTTCACGTACTGCCCGGGCTTGGTGAAGTTGCGCGTGCGGTACACGTGCTGCAGCATGTGCATGTAGCGCGGCGCGCCCGACTCCCAGCCGTGCTCGTGGCGCAGTGAGTCGAGGAAGTATAGGTTCGACGCGTGGTAGGAGGAGCGCGGCGGCTTGCCCGGCGCCGGCGCGCTCAGGGGCAGCGCGCGCCGCATCAGCGAACTCCAGTCGGCGTCCTCGAGCGGCACTATCACCTCGTCGATGTCGAGCAGTGCCAGCCAGCGGTAGCGGTACATGTTGCGGTACAGGCAGTCGTTGTACGGGATCAGCTCCATCTGACGCTTGTGCGTCGTCTTCTTCTTAAGGTACATATGCTGCAGGCCCGGCAGGTTGGGCTGACCGCCGGGCAGAGTGATGGGAGTGACGCTTGCGACGCCCTGCGCCGCGTAATAGTCGAGCACCTTCGTGATGTTGGGGTGCACCTGCAGCTCGTAGAAGAACACTTTGTCGGCGCCGAGCAGGCGCACGAGCTCGATCCACTCGACGAGGCGCACGGACAGGTCCTCGTGCAGGAAGTCGAGCCCCTTGACGCAGACGGCGAACTCCTTGCGCTCCTCGGGCGGCGGGCGGTCGTAGTGCACGCGGAGATTGTTGGTGGCGCGGTCGCACGGCGCCTGCACCAGCGACACGGAGGCGGGCACCAGGTGGCGCACGTCGGCGGGCAGCACGCACGCCAACAGGTAGGGCTGCAGCACGCGGTCGCGGTAGTTGCCCCACTTGCTGTTCCACACGTACTTGTACTCGAGGTTGCGCACGACGACGGGCGCGTCGCGCTCCTCGAACCACAGCTGGCAGTGCGTCACCAGCGTCGGCTTGATCCGGTCGTGCACGGCGAGCACGCGCACGGCGGGCCCGATGCGTGACGCGTTGCGCGCGTCCAGGTACGCGCCGTACAGGTGGAACACACCCTGGTCCGTGCGCAGCGTCTGCCAGTACGTGTTGTGGAACTCGAGCTCGTATATCGACGGGAACGGCGCGCATTCCTTTTTCTTGAGGAACTTGTTCTTGTCGTTCTGGTGCTTGTGCCAGTAGGTCAGCGGCAGCGACGGTAGCCGCCGCTCGGCGTCCGCGCGCAGCTCCTCCTCGGTGAGCACGCGCGTGTCGGTGGCGGGCGCAGGCGGGCCCGGCGGCGGAGCCGGCGTCGACGCCGCCTCGGACTGCAGCAGCAGGCGCGCCGGTGGAGCGGGCGGCGCTCGTCGCGGCGCGGCTCGCTGCAGGCGCGGCAGCACTAGCGCGCCCAGCGCCGCCCAGCACACGAGCGCGCACAGCACGCGCAGGCGCGCGCGCGACCCCCACCACGCGCCGCAGCCCCGCATCGCCTGCAACAACCACATAGAGCACCAGTACAATACCACAATGTTGGACGAACGTATTGCTATAGGAAGGTTTCAAGTTATGTTTCGCTTCTATCGATGTTACAAGTATATTGCATTAGTCAGTCGTCTTTTGCGACACCCTTTTGGGATTGAATTGTATTCTTACTCCGATGCAGTCAGATCTGCATCAGGAGTTTATCCAAACATATTATCTGCATTAGATTTTTTTTTAAATCCTACTAATATTATAAACGTTGAAAAAATCGTTGAAAAACATTAGTTCTAAACGTTAATTTGTTGATGGTGTTTAAATTGACATAACTTTTTTATTTATAAACCAATTGACATGAAATAAAACCGAAATGTTAAGTGAAGCTTACCGCAATATATTAGCGAAAACCGCGTCTAAATCGGATAAGTCGTTTCTGTGATTAGCGTACACAAACGCACAGACAAACAGATAAACAGACAAAAATTTTAACAATCATTGTTTTGGGTTCAATTTGTGTTGATAAAGGTCCCAGTAATATTTTTTTTTTCATATATCTTCCATGTACAAACAGCGATCCGTTACATTTTTATACCTTCGGGATAGATGATCCGGTGTGACCGTGCGAGAGTGGAGTGTGCGTGCGGGCGCGCGACTCAACAATCAGTGTCGAGTGCGCGTTATCTAACGCGTTCAAATACAATACAGATATGATTAATTGTGATAACGTGATTGATACAACTACCTATACAGATAGTAGTATAGTGTGACACGGGGGCACTGATTGAATATGACTGCGGACAAGACCGTCGAACAAGAGGACTCACCGTCACCGCTCCGGGAACTTTGTGCCGAGCGTGACGGGGCCGCTGCATGTCCTCAAAAATAAGGATCACCTAACACTAAAGGCACCGTCTTTATCGTTAAATTTACCTAGTTGATCGTACAGATGGTATCAACGTCTGCAATCTCAGTTGTGACCGACAACATGGACCATATTGTGAGAGGAGTCCACACGTGTATGTCAACGCGTATTTCTTTTTATGGAATGGAGCTTTGTGGCGCAGCGTCAATGTCACCCCGTACAGTAAAATACATGCATTATTTATCTTTAGGTCCGGGTAATAGAAATTAACTTATATAATTCCCTTACACTATTACGCAGAGGAAATGCTAATATATTATTACAGATGTCGACACCGTCAGATCTGAGTCGGAGTGTTAGCTCTCAGAGCGGAGGTCCGGACACATTCCGTCCAAACATGTTGTACGCCTTCTATCACCTCGTAGTCATGATAATTAGGAGTTGCTTTTTTCATTAAATGTGCAAATTTCTTCGACGGTATATGACCGGACCGTGTTCTAACAGCGACCACTAGCTCCCTCCTTGAGGTCTATTTTTTTCAATCCATGGATTGTGTAAAAGTTGTGGTTGGATCGTGCCATACCAGATGTCCTTCTCTTTTGCCCTTCTATCAAAATAATGTTTCTACCTATCGCTATATGTTTGCTTAATAAGTTTAGTACGATCCGAATAAGTAGGGACAACGTTCAGATGAGTGCTATCCACACGTGCTTGCCTTGCTAGTAAATCCACGTATTCATTCTGTTCTAATTGAATGGAATCCATCGGATCATTACTTTCTTGGAGTTAGATTGAAGTTCAATAATCAAACGTAATATTGTGTAGGCCATCGGTGTGGCTCGTATGTATGATGAGGCTTCCGCAATGGCGACCGGCTCAAACTCCATAACACATATATCAGATTCAATTTTTAACTTGACATATTTGTCATTGCAAATATTCAAAAATACAGCTCCACCACCTTCTTTTTTTTTTTTTTTGTTTACGCTGTGGAAATGCTTTTGCGCACATCCCCCGCCAGTGACAGACGGGGGGGTGTGTGGGACTCGCCGGCCATGAGATTGACGGCCGGAATACCCACTAAAACCTAACAGCGGTCCCTTCCGCGCTTTTACGGGATGCCGGAGAGATCGTCTATTGACATTCTATCCCCGACACCCCTACGCTTAGCCATCTGGCCACGACCAGTCAGCCGTCAAGGCGGTGGGAGGAGGTGCGCGTAGCGGCGCCTCCCTCTCCCTGGTCGCCGCCGGCGGAGCGAGTTCTCAGACGCGAGTGCTTCACGTTCTCGCTCCGCGGCCTCCTTTGCAGAGATGACTTCCTCGCAAAAGGAGGCCATCGACGTCCAGTGCCTGTCGCTGTCAAGCATCTTGTTGATGACGGTTGACAACGACAGGTCCGCTCCAATGACCGCCGACAGGTCGCGGCGCTGAGGCCCCCAGGCGGGACATACCTCCAGGGTGTGACGCGCGTCATCGATTTGCGCGCCACACTCATGGCATCCAGGGGCCTCTTCACGTCCAATTCGGTGCAGGTACTTACCGAAGACCCCGTGTCCGGTAAGTACCTGCGTCAGCCTGAAGGACAGGTTGCCGTGCCTTCGTGTCGTCCAGCGGTGAAGGTGGGGCGCTACCGCCTCAACGGTCCCCCGTCCTGCTACGGGGGACTCTAGTTCCTCCCTCCACCGCTGGACTAGTGCCCTTTGAGCCGCTTCTTTCGCCCTGCTCAGTCCCCTCGTGGTGATGCGTTCACCATTTGCCCGCGCCGCAGCGCAGAACTGGTAGGCTTCCGCCTGAGCCCTAGCCTGAAGTGACCAGGGCGGATCGCCCGCCAACAATGTAGCTGCAGTCCAGGACACCGTACGGTACCCCCGTATTGTCCTCACCGCCATGGCCCTCTGCGCCTTGCGTAGTAAGGCTTTATTGGAGGCGGTGAGTGACTGCGACCAGATCGGGGCACCATACAGCGCCATAGACCGCAAGATACCGGCATAAAGCCGCCGGCAGGACGATCCGGGACCTCCAGTATTGGGCAGAAGCCTACCCAGCGCCGCGGCCGACTTTGAAAGCCTAGGGACGAGCTGGGCAAAATGCTGCCCAAAATTCCACTTACTGTCTAAGTGCAGACCCAGGTACTTCATCCGGGTCTGCACCGGCACGGCAACCCCAGACACACTGAGTTGTGCCCCTCGGGGAAGACCTTGGCTGGGACCATAAAATAGGAGGGCCTCTGTCTTCTCCAATGAGACCCTCAGGCCCAACTTGCCAATCCGGTCAACAACGAGCGCTACTCCGACTCTTGCCAGTCGGGCGGCACTGCGGAAGTCAGCCCCTCTCACCGTGATGAGGGTGTCATCTGCGTAACAAATAATACCCATCCCGGGGAGAAGCTGGCCCCGCAACATCCAATCAAATCCGACGTTCCACAAAGTCGGACCAAGGACCGAACCCTGTGGAACGCCGCATTCTACCCTATGGCGATGCATGCGCCCGTTGTCCCCCTCCCAGAGCACGTGCCTTCCCTCGAGGTACGCCTCCAACAGCCTCCGGAGATACAGAGGCACCCCATGATATCGGAGCGCCTCCTTTAAAGTCTCGTGTGGGAGACTATTGAAGGCGTTTTTAATATCGAGTGAGACTGCCAGGACCACATCCTTTTTTGCCACCGCTTCGATGGCCAGGGTCTTCAGGGCGGCCAAAGCGTCGATCGTTGACCGGCCGCACCTGAACCCGAACTGATTTGCCGACAGTCCCGGCCCGATAGCCTCGAGGTGCCGGACAAGACGGTCCGCAAGCACCTTTTCGAATAATTTTGCCGTCTCGTCCAGCAGCACCAGTGGTCTGTATGCAGAAGGAGAGTCGATTGGGCGACCCTCCTTCCGCAGCAAACAAAGCCTTCCGCTCTTCCATTGTTCCGGGAACTGCCCGGACCTCAAACATTCATTGAGCAGTTCCCGGAGTACATCCATGCAGTATTCTGCGACGACGCCGAGTACGAGTCCCGGGACACCGTCCGGGCCAGGCGCTTTCCTTTTCCCTTTAAGTCGGGAGAGGGCCACTTCCAATTCATCGTCGGTGATGGGGGGAATAGGTGTTTCCTCTTCCACCACCGACCGAGGAGCCATCCTGGGGGGAACATGTCCCGTGGAGTGTGGGAATAGTTCCCCAATTAGCCCCGATAGGAAAGCCGCGTCCAGTGTTTCAATTATGGGGGCGCCGCAGGCACGGAGCTTGTTCCGTGCCCTCTGGTATGGGCGCCCCCAGGGATCCCTATCGAGACCCGCAAGAAGCTCCTCGCGGGCCCTCTCTTTCGCCTGGCTGATGGCCAGCTGCAGAGTCTTCTTCCTCGTTTTGTATTCCATCCGCAGCTGGTCCTCAAGGACGTCGTCCCGGTCTCTTCGCTGTCTGCAACGGGCGTAGGCACGCCGCGATCGGTTGGAGGCCACCCGAAGATCGGAAATTTCGGGCGACCACCAGTAAACCTGTCGCCGCGGCGGCCTTCGCCGTGCCCTCGGCATCGCCGCATCACACACCGTCTGCAGAAAACTCCTCAAATGGCCTGCGAGCCTATCCACTCCCGTGATGTGCTGTCCCATGGAGCCCCAGCGCTGTACAATGGCGGCCTCCCGGGCCATCTCTGGGTTAAATTGCCCAATGGCCCATTTGGGAAGACCACTTCTCCTTCCACGCCGGGGCCCTAGTGATCCCGGAGGGGAGGAGACCTCAAACCGTATATACCGGTGATCTGAGAGGGTCTCCACCCCTTCTTCGACTCTCCAATCATTTACCTCGCGAGCGACACCAGGAGTGGCGAAAGAAAGATCCACCACGGACCCTCCGTGATATCGCACGCAAGTGTGAACTGTCCCTCTATTGAGGAGGGACAGGTTGGAGAGAATGGACCACTCTTCAACGGCCCTTCCCTTCGCGTTTGTGGCGGGGTTCCCCCATTCGCGAGACTTCGCGTTGAAGTCGCCGAGAACTACAATTCTCCTCGGCGACTGGCGACGGACCGCAGCACTGACGGAGTCTAAGAAAAGCTCAAACTCCGCCAGGCTGCGGTTGGGAGAAAAATAGAGGCCAATTATGACGAAGTCTCGCCACCCCGCCACAATGAAGCCATTGCACCTCTCCAGAATAGAGAGGGGAGGACCGGCACTCCCTCTTGTCAGGACAGCAACATCCCCATTCAGGTCCCCCACCCAATTAGGTGAGGCAGGAATGAAATACGGCTCGCAGGCCACCGCCAGGTCTGTACCCCACTCCGCCATGGACTGCAGTAGCAGGTCCTGAGCCCCGGCGCAGTGGTTGAGATTCGCCTGGAGGAAGCGGATTTTGTCTCCCATTAAGGGGACATTTCAACCTCCTCCTGGGCCTGGCGGCTCGTACTAGGCACAGCGGCCCGAGGTCCTAGGGCCACCTTACCTCTTGATTTCGGGGCTTTGCACAGTCTCCCTCCCATCTTATGTTCTGCTGGGCGACCCGCATCTGAACATACCGCACAGCGATGTTGTGCCATACAAGCGGCCGCCATGTGCCCGATACCACCACACCGGAAACAAAGTCCGGAACGGTCGACAGAGGATGGGCACAGAGGGGTTGTATGTCCCAGTTCCAGACATCGGAAACATCTTAGTGGGAGATTCTCCAGCACCTGGACGCCTGCCGAGCTCCAGCCAACGAGGAGTCTTCCTGCGTCTGCGAGAGTCTTAGCGGCGGCGACGGGACACCGCACCTTTACCATGCCCATACCACGGGGGCCTCGCTGAATTTGCCCAACTAGGACATCCGCGGCATCGCAACTGCACGTGCGGACCACTGCCGCCTGCACTTTCTCTCCAGTGACGGAGTCATCCATTCCGGTCAGCCGAATATCAACTCGTTTGACCGGACGGACGATATCCGCCACTCCAGCTAGCACTGTCCGTAGTTCAGCGGCCAGTCGGTCAGCGGTTTCCGGCGTTTGGGACTTGGGTAATTGTAATACCCTAGCTCCAGTTACGGAGCGTCTTATTTTTAGGCCCTCGTCGATCCCCAATTCCTGAAGGTTCACTTCCTGCTCAGCGCGGAGCATAGCGTCAGCATATGTCACTCCCTTCTGTTCGGCCTCAGGCTGCAATCTCAAAATTACAGCCGCAGAGCGTGGGGCGGCAAGCGCCGACTTTAACTTTTTCTGCGCAGAAGCAGCCGGAGTTGGGACCACAGCAGGCACAACAGCCGCGGTGGGGGACCCAAGAGGGGATGACTTCTTTTTCCCCTTCTTCACAACCGTGACCCAACTATTCTCAGGTGCATCCTGGGTCAGCGGAGCGACGGTCGAGGGGCCGGGGACCAGATGTACAGACGGCACCGGTGCAGAGACCCTAACGGTAGACGCAAGGGAAGCGTTAGCGGGTGCTCCCACCTTTTTTCTGTCCGCTGCCAGGGGTGGGCGGATCACCTTCGCAGGTAAAAGACGGTCTTCTAAGCCTGCGAGTCGGGCATCTAGCATTGCTCCGACTGACCGCGTGATACTGGACTTTAGCTCCTCAATTGCGTCAACACTGGGCACCATGGCAGATGTCGAAGTGGTAGCTCTCATTTCCTGAAACTCGCGGCGGTGTGCCTTGAGTTCCAGTCGGAGAGCCTCGTTCTCTTTTCGCAGGCGGCTGACGTCTAAACGGAGCTTGCGTACTTCCTCTGTCTCTTCTTTTGTGCACAGAACTTCAACAATCGCCTGAAGATCTGCCGCTGAGTCCTTTAATTTTTTAACATATCCTCCCTGGAGGTGCCCCGACTTTCGGGCTACCTCTATAATAGCGGCAATACTCTGACCTCCACGGGCACGCAGCTCCTCAGGACCCATGGATGTGGAGTCCTCCATATTGAAAGACTCGGACGCCGACGTATCAGCCGATTCATTTGCCACGGCTGGGGCCATCTTTTTTATTGCCCGACTTCTGAGTATACGCTCATACTCCACTTCCTTGGCCTCAGCATCTCTCGCCTTGAGCTCCGCTCGGGCCCTAGCTAGTCCCGTGCTATGGCCTCTTGCTGCAGCTTTACCGCGACGGACCGTCCCGATTTTAGGCCTTGGTTCTGCCTCTGGGTCAGAGGTTAACTCAGACGGCTTCACAAAAAAGGTATGCTCATGTGAGCGCTTACGACCAGACGCTTGATCCGTGTCTCCCGTACCATACCCGACACCGGACGCCACATCCGAGTCGCCGTCAGACTCGTCGTCACCCATTGTTGGATGACGAGATGACTTAACAAACACCTACCTGGACAACACACCAATTTAGGAACAAACCTAATTATAAAATTATTTATAAACAAAAGTAGAATATTAGTTTCAACTACCTACAGCGAATAATAATAAAATAATCTACAACCAATAAAACTTATATAATACGAAAAATAACCTAAACAATGCATAAATTAACCACCCAAATGCAATCCCCGACAACGAACTGACAAAATACACAAACAAAAACAAATACAAAATAAAATAATTCGACCAAATGTATCTATCTACCTACAACTAATTATAATCTACAATACAACCAATAAACACTATACACAACGAGAAACAACCTAAACATAAACAGTGCATAAATTAACCTCCCAAATGCAATCCCCAACAACGAATTCAGAAAATAAACAAACAAAAACGACCCGCCAAGATAATTCGCTGACAAGACCGACTAACGACCAGTGCATACGTCCGACCGGTACGAGCGCCGTCGGCGTATACCACAGCTCCACCACCTGAATGACCCTTAGACCCGTCTGTAAATATTATATAACAATCAACATAATGCTCATTGATGTTGCAGTTGCTTATATTTCTCTGTTGTCTTTGTTCGTATTGTCTCTTAGATCTTACTAACGATGGAACGTTATCGCACAACACTTGTGACAGATTGATGCCACTAACCCAAGTATCTAGAGTATATATTTCGAGTAGATCACTAGAAGCAACAGATACTGTGTGATATATATAATAAAAGAAAGTTAATAGGGGTGAATGTTCACCTCTCCAAAATCTAGATAGCACAGCTGAGCATAAATTTTGTAAAATGTCAATAATTTTGGATTTACGATTAGATTCCACCACAGGGACAGGTGTACTACGAATTGGTCCTCCAATAACACGCCTTTCAAGTTTGTATAAGTTAGATTTTCGACTATTGTAATACAAGTAACTGGGATAATCTATTCAGCTACGAATAAGTGATATGTATAGACGTTTTAAATATGTTTGATCTACATTGTAAACTGGCCCCGCATGTATATGTCGACCAACCTCGATACTCTCTCAACCGTCGCATATGTGTATCCTCCATATGTCACTCTCGGTCAGTAAATCTCGAAGACGTCGGATCGCGGATATTTTTGAGGGACGTAGTTAGCTATCCCTATCACTAAGGGGTTGGTGTAAGTCATGGCAGAGTGGCTCGCTCGCACTGCGAAGAGAGGAGTTGCACATTGGGTCTATGGAGTCACGCGCCGCCTCTTCCGTCACCCCGGACCGATTTGGCGGGGCGAGACGCATCCATAGTCCAGTGCAAAAAAAGGGGTTATCACAGCGGTGATCTCGTCGTCGAGACAGTCTCTCGGCCAAGGGAACTGAGACGGGATGTATTGTATTGGTCGCGACGACCTTTAAGATGTTGGAGTGTGTCGCGGCAGAATCGAAGCAGCTACAGACAGACACACTGTATCACGTACAGCCTGATGGTCAACAAGTGTCAGTCGATGTGTAGATGGACGGTGCGCGCGTTGCGTTACCCATGAACCTATTGTGTAGTACTTGTAGCGTATGGGTCCTCTGTGTGTGTAGAGCCAAGTCCCAGTTCCCTCGTGGTACGCACGTGCGACCGGTCCACGTGTTCACACTGTATCAGCGGCGCGCTCTTGGGACACACCTCACACCGGTACACTTTCTCCTCTTCTCTTTTGCATCTTGGTCTAACAACTTTAAATAACTAATACTGTGTGTATATATTTTCTACACACACACATACACATATCATTACAAAATTTCTTGAATTTATTATTATCATCATCATCATTTCAGCCTATCGCCGTCACCAGGTCCTCTGTCTACCTAGTTTAGGTGTCCCACATTGCGTCGTTCGGTACGTGGTTGCCACTCTAGAACCTTTTCTCCCAGCGATTGTCGGTTCTTCGAGCGATGTGGCCTGCCCAATGCCACTTCAGCGTGCTAATTCTTCGTGCTATATCGGTTACACCCGTTCTTCTGCGGATTTCCATATTTCGGATTCTATCTCATAGAGAAATCCCGAGCCTACCCTGCCCCATAGCGCGCTGAGCGACTCTGAGCTTGGTTATGAAGCCTATATTCGGGGAACACGTTTCGTTTCCGAATTTATTATATGTATATATAGATTAAAACTGTTATAAATAGCTTGGCCTATTTTTTTTTTGCTTAAGTTCTAGTGGATCGCATGATATGTAAACATTTAAATTATATAGATATCTAACATAACTTAACACACAGGACGGCTCTCTGTTTAATACTATTCGTGTAACATATCATTACATCCTCTGTCTGCACACAACATTAGTAAATCAAATGTTACTCTGTTACTGTTGACAGATGGATCTGACATTTGATAAACAACGTTACATATTACGACTTAATCTTAATAAATCCAAGATAGCCACTGTTACAAAATGGCGGATTACATATTTTTCTTAAGCCTCTCAATCTATATATGAAATGAAAGAGCTTGACCAGTACAATATTGTACACTATGACAAATATAAAATGGCCGCTGACACAAAACGTCCAATTTGATATTTGTTTCAATATGTGCAATAGGTATCAAATGTAAGTACAACACAATGCGTGACCGATCACAGTGTCCCTCTAGACATGTCTATACTTATATTGAAATTGTAATCGAGGCACACAAGTACAACACAATGCGTGACCGATCACAGTGTCCCTCTAGACATGTCTATACTTATATTGAAATTGTAATCGAGGCACACAAGTACAACACAATGCGTGACCGATCACAGTGTCCCTCTAGACATGTCTATACTTATATTGAAATTGTAATCGAGGCACACAAGTACAACACCATGCGTGACCGATCACAGTGTCCCTCTAGACATGTCTATACTTATATTGAAATTGTAATCGAGGCACACAAGTACAACACAATGCGTGACCGATCACAGTGTCCCTCTAGACATGTCTATACTTATATTGAAATTGTAATCGAGGCACACAAGTACAACACAATGCGTGACCGATCACAGTGTCCCTCTAGACATGTCTATACTTATATTGAAATTGTAATCGAGGCACACAAGTACAACACAATGCGTGACCGATCACAGTGTCCCTCTAGACATGTCTATACTTATATTGAAATTGTAATCGAGGCACACAAGTACAACACAATGCGTGACCGATCACAGTGTCCCTCTAGACATGTCTATACTTATATTGAAATTGTAATCGAGGCACACAAGTACAACACAATGCGTGACCGATCACAGTGTCCCTCTAGACATGTCTATACTTATATTGAAATTGTAATCGAGGCACACAAGTACAACACAATGCGTGACCGATCACAGTGTCCCTCTAGACATGTCTATACTTATATTGAAATTGTAAGCGAGGCACACAAGTACAACACAATGCGTGACCGATCACAGTGTCCCTCTAAACATGTCTATACTTATATTGAAATTGTAATCGAGGCACACAAGTACAACACAATGCGTGACCGATCACAGTGTCCCTCTAGACATGTCTATACTTATATTGAAATTGTAATCGAGGCACACAAGTACAACACAATGCGTGACCGATCACAGTGTCCCTCTAGACATGTCTATACTTATATTGAAATTGTAATCGAGGCACACGAGTACAACACAATGCGTGACCGATCACAGTGTCCCTCTAGACATGTCTATACTTATATTGAAATTGTAATCGAGGCACACGAGTACAACACAATGCGTGACCGATCACAGTGTCCCTCTAGACATGTCTATACTTATATTGAAATTGTAATCGAGGCACACGAGTACAACACAATGCGTGACCGATCACAGTGTCCCTCTAGACATGTCTATACTTATATTGAAATTGTAATCGAGGCACACGAGTACAACACAATGCGTGACCGATCACAGTGTCCCTCTAGACATGTCTATACTTATATTGAAATTGTAATCGAGGCACACAAGTACAATACAATGCGTGACCGATCACAGTGTCCCTCTAGACATGTCTATACTTATATTGAAATTGTAATCGAGGCACACAAGTACAACACAATGCGTGACCGATCACAGTGTCCCTCTAGACATGTCTATACTTATATTGAAATTGTAATCGAGGCACACAAGTACAACACAATGCGTGACCGATCACAGTGTCCCTCTAGACATGTCTATACTTATATTGAAATTGTAATCGAGGCACACAAGTACAACACAATGCGTGACCGATCACAGTGTCCCTCTAGACATGTCTATACTTATATTGAAATTGTAATCGAGGCACACAAGTACAACACAATGCGTGACCGATCACAGTGTCCCTCTAGACATGTCTATACTTATATTGAAATTGTAATCGAGGCACACAAGTACAACACAATGCGTGACCGATCACAGTGTCCCTCTAGACATGTCTATACTTATATTGAAATTGTAAGCGAGGCACACAAGTACAACACAATACGTGACCGATCACAGTGTCCCTCTAAACATGTCTATACTTATATTGAAATTGTAATCGAGGCACACAAGTACAACACAATGCGTGACCGATCACAGTGTCCCTCTAGACATGTCTATACTTATATTGAAATTGTAATCGAGGCACACAAGTACAACACAATGCGTGACCGATCACAGTGTCCCTCTAGACATGGCTATACTTATATTGAAATTGTAATCGAGGCACACGAGTACAACACAATGCGTGACCGATCACAGTGTCCCTCTAGACATGTCTATACTTATATTGAAATTGTAATCGAGGCACACGAGTACAACACAATGCGTGACCGATCACAGTGTCCCTCTAGACATGTCTATACTTATATTGAAATTGTAATCGAGGCACACGAGTACAACACAATGCGTGACCGATCACAGTGTCCCTCTAGACATGTCTATACTTATATTGAAATTGTAATCGAGGCACACGAGTACAACACAATGCGTGACCGATCACAGTGTCCCTCTAGACATGTCTATACTTATATTGAAATTGTAATCGAGGCACACAAGTACAACACAATGCGTGACCGATCACAGTGTCCCTCTAGACATGTCTATACTTATATTGAAATTGTAATCGAGGCACACAAGTACAACACAATGCGTGACCGATCACAGTGTCCCTCTAGACATGTCTATACTTATATTGAAATTGTAATCGAGGCACACAAGTACAACACAATGCGTGACCGATCACAGTGTCCCTCTAGACATGTCTATACTTATATTGAAATTGTAAGCGAGGCACACAAGTACAACACAATGCGTGACCGATCACAGTGTCCCTCTAAACATGTCTATACTTATATTGAAATTGTAATCGAGGCACACAAGTACAACACAATGCGTGACCGATCACAGTGTCCCTCTAGACATGTCTATACTTATATTGAAATTGTAATCGAGGCACACAAGTACAACACAATGCGTGACCGATCACAGTGTCCCTCTAGACATGTCTATACTTATATTGAAATTGTAATCGAGGCACACGAGTACAACACAATGCGTGACCGATCACAGTGTCCCTCTAGACATGTCTATACTTATATTGAAATTGTAATCGAGGCACACGAGTACAACACAATGCGTGACCGATCACAGTGTCCCTCTAGACATGTCTATACTTATATTGAAATTGTAATCGAGGCACACGAGTACAACACAATGCGTGACCGATCACAGTGTCCCTCTAGACATGTCTATACTTATATTGAAATTGTAATCGAGGCACACGAGTACAACACAATGCGTGACCGATCACAGTGTCCCTCTAGACATGTCTATACTTATATTGAAATTGTAATCGAGGCACACAAGTACAATACAATGCGTGACCGATCACAGTGTCCCTCTAGACATGTCTATACTTATATTGAAATTGTAATCGAGGCACACAAGTACAACACAATGCGTGACCGATCACAGTGTCCCTCTAGACATGTCTATACTTATATTGAAATTGTAATCGAGGCACACAAGTACAACACAATGCGTGACCGATCACAGTGTCCCTCTAGACATGTCTATACTTATATTGAAATTGTAATCGAGGCACACAAGTACAACACAATGCGTGACCGATCACAGTGTCCCTCTAGACATGTCTATACTTATATTGAAATTGTAATCGAGGCACACAAGTACAACACAATGCGTGACCGATCACAGTGTCCCTCTAGACATGTCTATACTTATATTGAAATTGTAATCGAGGCACACGAGTACAACACAATGCGTGACCGATCACAGTGTCCCTCTAGACATGTCTATACTTATATTGAAATTGTAATCGAGGCACACAAGTACAACACAATGCGTGACCGATCACAGTGTCCCTCTAGACATGTCTATACTTATATTGAAATTGTAAGCGAGGCACACAAGTACAACACAATACGTGACCGATCACAGTGTCCCTCTAAACATGTCTATACTTATATTGAAATTGTAATCGAGGCACACAAGTACAACACAATGCGTGACCGATCACAGTGTCCCTCTAGACATGTCTATACTTATATTGAAATTGTAATCGAGGCACACAAGTACAACACAATGCGTGACCGATCACAGTGTCCCTCTAGACATGTCTATACTTATATTGAAATTGTAATCGAGGCACACGAGTACAACACAATGCGTGACCGATCACAGTGTCCCTCTAGACATGTCTATACTTATATTGAAATTGTAATCGAGGCACACAAGTACAACACAATGCGTGACCGATCACAGTGTCCCTCTAGACATGTCTATACTTATATTGAAATTGTAATCGAGGCACACGAGTACAACACAATGCGTGACCGATCACAGTGTCCCTCTAGACATGTCTATACTTATATTGAAATTGTAATCGAGGCACACAAGTACAACACAATGCGTGACCGATCACAGTGTCCCTCTAGACATGTCTATACTTATATTGAAATTGTAATCGAGGCACACAAGTACAACACAGTCCTTCGTCAACTTAACATCGGGGATTCGAGTGTGGATGTCCTCAGTCTAGTCAACACTTGTATCGTTTCGAGAGCTGTGTTGTGTTCTAGTAGCTATAGATGATGTCACCGACACACCACACAGTTAAGGTCCACATCTCACAGTTAATTGCAACAGATTGTCAGGAATGGAATGTTCTAATGTGGCACGCAGTCATCAACTAAATAAAATAACAAATATTATACAACAAAATAAAGACTGGAACCTTAAAAATAAAATAATTAAAACAGTGCGGCGTAGCGTAACCCTAAGTGAACATGTATATAGCGTTTGTATAATTATATGATAACTTATAGACATTGAATGGGCACCAATATTATATTTTGTGTGTGACCAATGTCTAAGATTGGTGAGGAGTGAGGTGACGACTTGTGACGGTACCCAGGAACCAGCCAAATATGTTTTTAGATGTCAGTACACCATCTACATAACCATTATCTCTATCTATACATATAAATAAAATTAAAGTGTCAGTTTGTAATTCCAAATTAACAGCTTTTCACGAAATGTATACGAAAGTATATACGGTAGTTACATAAAAAATATTTTAATTTTTTTCTCTGTTGGCTCCGGATAATCTCTGAAACGGCTGGACCGATTTTAGCGGAACTTTCACTGGAAAGTAGCTGATTTATAAGGAGTAACTTGGGCTACTTTTTAATTTTAGAAAAGAAAATGGAGTTCCATAAAAACAAAATTAAAACCACTGAAAGACAGCGAGTGACACCGAGTGCGTGATCGAAGTCTGGAGGACATAGGCTACCTTTTTATTCACAAACTACGCGGGCGAAAGTTAGTATTTATTAAAAACGTTCAGATTATTTTATATATTACTAGCGGACCCGGCGCACTTCGTTCCGCCTAACGCCTAGTTAATTAATGAGATAGCAGATTTCGATTAATTTAAAATTATTAACTTATTTTTAGCTGTGTGGTAGCGGCTACAAATACTACCAACCCTTACCTTGGTCGTGGATGTCGTATAAGACGACTAAGAGCCTTATAACGATCTCGGTCAACTCCATCTGATGGCCTTTGGTCTACAATTACATTCCCAAGGAGGGTTGACGTCTGGTAGGCGACCGGACATAAAACTATTGTCAATAACTTTTACAATATGTAGGTACTATGAAAGAAGAGTACATATTGTATCGACCCCAAGTAATTGGGATAAGAGTAGGAGAATCAAGAATAAATATGAATAATATATAAATTCAAATAATCGAGTATTTTAATAACGTGCCAGCAAGACGAAGAATTACCTTGTGTTATACGACATTTTCCTTCACATGCGTTGAAAATAAACTAATTATTGATCTCTGAGATGTGTTCGACGATTTCGCATTGTCAACAGCACGGCCTGCCTCGCTTTACTTTTGTGATTAAGAAGCACGCAGCATAAGCAGGCCATATTAACGCGGCGGTCTGCCCGTGCAATAAATTGTTCTTCTGCCGTGGTTACGTTCGTTATGTTTCGAATTCTAACTGCGTTACGGGTGTAGATCGTGAAAATCACCGAAAAGAGTGTTACGATTTTTCATATTTAACCTATTTACATATGATTGATATCAATGATAATTTGTATATATTACAATCAAAGACCAATAAGTATGTTCATGCTTATATTAAACTCTTAAACCTAATGGTTGTTATATAATAAACGTCAACAAACGCACAAAATTGAGTAAAAATGCAAAAACATGACTTCGTATTTTAAAGATTTAAGCCCATAAATCAACACAAATTGATAAAAAGAAACACTTTTTGAACACTGAAGAAACCAATAAGTATAGCTGTATACTTCTTTTTATACCTTTACAAACAAAGACTTCCTCTTTTAAAGACCTAAAATCTAGATATATTTTAAGGTAAATTTTTCATACACAAATGTATGGGATAAAGCGTTCGTTTCATTCGTGCAATCTCGGTGGTCACTAACGGCAGTTCCTTTCTGTAAGTGAACGCGACACCACGCTTGTCGGCTGCAGACAGCAGAATTACGTATTGTGAATTTGTGTTTTTTGTAAAAAACTGTAAGTATAACATTTTTATAATTAATTTATTTTCAGTTAGTAGAAAGTATCGATATAATGAATGTCTGAAAGAAAACCATGATGGAACTAGATATAAATCGTAAAAAATACAATATCTACACTAATAGGTATTATAAAGAGGAAAGATTTGGATTTTTGTATGAAACGAATAAACTCAAAAAGTACTGGACCGATAATTCTTTTATCATTCGAAAGCTACATTATCACTGAGTAACATAGGCTATTGTTTTCGCAGGACTGATTGAATTTGAGTGTCATGCCAGGCAAAAGAAAGTTTTGTACGCATTATAAAAATATGAAAGCCAAAAGATCTCGGAATAAAATGTAAGTTCCTCCCTACTTATTTATTATCGCATTTGAACAGGGTACATTACAAAGCTAATACAATATGTCATATGATTTAGATCGCCCGATTCAGACATATACCTACAATAACATGTAAATATTGGTTTGTATTATCTATATCTATACTGATAAATAAAATTGAAGTATCTGTATGTAATATCAAAATAATAGGATTTTTTAAAAAAAAAAAGGCGATACGGAGTTCGCCGGGTCGGCTAGTATTGTCTAAATATCAAATTGTGGAAGTAGGTAGGCGACAGTGCAACTTTGTCGACATACCTATACCGCCAAACAGACGCGAGGCGCCTAGCGTCTGGCTTAGGGTTGTACAAAATAAATAAAAAGTGGATAATATTGATGAATAATATTTCCAGTATTGAAAATAAAGAAAACCTTGGGGCCGAGACTCTGAGCAACAATGCTACGCGCTGTATAGAGGTAAGTTGTTATATGTAATTCTTGTAGACTTGTTACATAAATAAACAAACTACTTAGTTAGTGATGGGCGAAGACAAAATCTCAATACCTACCTATAGATTTTTCTTGCAACATTTATTATTTTCATCGAGAGACAAACACCTTAGTACCGAAATACTTCTCAATTACTTTCTCAAAAGAAAATTTATTTTCAAATAGGTGACGTCATAAAAAAACAATACCTAATGCGTAAAGAAATTATAATTTCTATTCATCAGGAACCTAATATTGTATTAATTCTTTTGCATTTTTTTAAATTTTTAATTATTTTTTATAAAAAAAATCAAGCCATTATCTTTCTTTACAGGAACTAGTTATTGAAAACGACCAAGAAGGAAAGGTGGATGAAATGGAAGTTGGGCGTAGAGTTGTAGACGTTTCTTTTTTTTTTAAAGCTCTTCAGGCCATAGGGGACCACGGTCCAATGGATTGTAAGTTAAGTTACCTCAGTATAATAGGTGAAGTAAAAGTTGGTCTGGACTCAAAACTCATCATGAAATGTAGTATGTGTACTATGAAATTTACTGTGTGTTTGATTGAAAAGAAAGAAGATATAATGGAAGTGAATCATCAAATTGTATCTGGTATCATATCATCTGGTGGGAGCTACTATCAGTTAAAAACATTAACTGCCGCAGTAGCCCTACCAATCATGTCACCTTCATTATACAATGAAATTAATAATACGGTTTGCGATTGGTGGGAAAAGACAGCAGCACATTCCATGGCAGAAGCTGTCAAGGAAGAAGCGGAGTACGCAGTGTCTATAGGTAGTGTTGATAAAAATGGTACACCATTAATATCTGTTGCTGTTGACGGTTGTTGGAGCAAGAGATCTTATGGTAAGAATTTTTCCGCCTTGTCCGGCGCAGCTGCGATAATTGGCATTAAAACTAATAAAGTATTGTTTTTTGGAGTTAAAAATAAATACTGCGTAGTTTGTGCACGAGCCGCAAAGAACGACAGTCAGCCCTCGGAACACCGTTGTTTCAAGAATTATTCGGGATCATCTACCGGTATGGAATCGACCATAATAGTTGAGGGGTTTAAACGTTCCATTGTTGATCACGGTGTAATTTATAATAAATTTGTAGCAGACGGCGATTCCAGTACTTATAAAAAAATATTAGATTCGCGACCGTACGGTAATTTAACAGTAGAGAAAATTGAATGCAAAAATCTCTAATCTTTTACGAAACTACTGCAATAGCTTGGAGAAACTGTCGAAAGACACTAAGTATCCTTGCGAATTGCGGAAATTCCTAAAAGAAAGGTATTTGCGTTTAAGAACGGGTGTAAAATGCGCTATTAAATATTGGGGCGATCAAAATCAGTCACTCGAAGAAAAAATAAAAAATCTTAGTGAAGATATCCTAAATGGTCCACAACACGTATTTGGTAATCACCAATATTGCAAGGAGTATTTCTGTAGACCTGATACTCGTCGAATAGAACCTGTTGGGTTGCTTCCAGCAATTGTTGGATGCGGATTAATGGACGCGGTACACATTTTAAGTAAAAGACTGTCATATCATTCTAGAAGTTTAATTCATAATTGTACAAGTAATATAGTTGAAAGTTTTAACGCAGTGATTGCCAAATTAGTAGGGGGTAAGCGTGTAAATTATTCTTCCCGTGGTTCTTATGCGGGCCGATGCGCAGCTGCTGTTGTGTCTTTTAATACAGGATCGATTCATAGTAAAACTCATGAAGTAATATTTAAATCTAGTCCTAATCCTTTGATCGCGAAAGTGGAAAATTGTAATCGTAGAATCCGTTTAATTGCTAAACCTAAATTAAGATTGAAAAAGAGCCACAGCGCTGTATCGAAAGATGCTCACTATGGACCAAACTGCGAAAAACCTGATCTGAGTCCAGAATTACATGAGAAAGCCAAGTCATCTTTTTTAGCCGATTTAAAGTTGTCTTGTGCTGAAAGAGAGGAGCTTGAAAGGTCGACCCATTTGCAAAGAAGTAGTTCTGAGTGGATGAGTACAAGGAGAAAATTACTAACCTCATCATCGTGCGGGGAAGTTTGTAAAAAACGAGAGAGCACAAGTTGTGCTGTTCTTGTTCGTAAAATCGTTTATGGTAGTAATATCTCCAGTTTGCCTGCTGTACGGTACGGTATCGAAAACGAAGAAACCGCAATTAAACAGTTAGAAATTCAAGAGAATATTAGTATACAAGGTTGCGGTTTGTTCGTCGACGATCAATATGAATTTCTTGGTACTACACCAGATGGCATTTATGCAAACGGTTTAATTGAAATTAAGTGCCCACATTCTTTAGCTGGCATGACTCTTGATGAAGCAATGGCCAAACATACCTTTTGGGTTAAGGACAAGGCTTCCAAGGGTTATGTCATAAATAAAAATCATAACTGGTATTTCCAAATTCAGGGACAGGTACATATTACTAAAAGAAACGTTTGCATGCTTGGCATCTGGTTTGGTGCTACTGTACCTATGAAAGTTTATATTATAGAAAAGGACGACAAATTTTGGGAGGAGAAAATGGAAATGAAATTAGTTAGGTTTTATTACGATTGCCTACTTCCAGAATTAGTTGATCCTCGGCAGTCACGAAGCATGCCCATTCGTGACGCGCCCAGTATCATAGAGGCTATGAAAGAGAGGAAAGAAAGAGCTTTACGTGTTTTGAAAGAGAAGAACGCCTAATGATTTTGAAAGATACAGGTAACTTAACTACCCAGCCAGTCGATTCACGTAAACACGCCAGTCCAAAAGTCGTTTTAACTTAGGAACTTAGAAATCGCCTTTTGGTTTTCTGTTTTAAACGCACTTACTTATCTAGTCTTGGATTGTCATAAATCTTCCAATAGCTCAATTACTATACAATTTCTGAGTTACCTGGTGTAAAGAATCATAAAAATTGGTTCAAAAATACAGCGAATTGAGAATTCTCCTTTTTTTAAGTCGGTTAAAAGGGCTAAATTTGCAAAAAACGAAGTGACGTCACTGCGCTACGGTTTTTATTACTTACGTGAATCGGGCAGCTGGTAACGTTTTCATTCTGATAGGTTTTGTGATAGCCATTGATTTTATCATCAAATTAGCAGAAATCAGAACTTGATCCGTAATCGAATGAAAAAACATTAGAATTTTGAACTCATATTTCGTTATTGTTTAATTACATACTTTTAATTAGTATATTAATAATTTACAAACTTCTGTTAAAATTAGTAAATAAATGAATTATTTACTAATTTTTGTACAACCCTAGCACGCTTTTGAGATAGCGAGTAATGGCGACTCATATTTGTTATTGTGTAGTAAATAAATCATTTTTATACTTGTGTTTCATTTATTGACATTTTTTTTAAAACCCTAGGATTTTTTTTAGATATCGACGAGGTGATCGTAAACAAAAAGTAAGTATTTGAGTTTACGCAATAGGCACATTTCCTTGCGTAGAGATAAACACACTTCCTACTGAATTTGCAATTATTTTATTGAATGAATATTTTACGAATTAGAATAAATTTTGGTAGTGAAATTACAAATAAATACATAGTTGGAATTTTAGGTAAGTAGAATACAAAAATGTCAGTCCGGACCTGCTCTTGATTGTATATTATATTATAAACTAGTAACCCGCCCTCGCTATCTTCGCTATCTTCGGCAATATTCACTTAAATTACATACTATAAAAAGCATATTGATCTATAATAAATGCACATTTTATTTAAGGTACTTAATTGGATAAGGATTAATGCTGTATTGTATAAAATCACTTAGTAAATAATAATTTTTTAGTAGAGGATAAAAAATGGTTATGGTGGGTTATCCCTAAGAGATAGACATATGCCATCGTGGACTTTTTTGTTGAACTTTTTAAGATGGATAATACTGTAGTACATTATTTTGGTCTATCTCGTAGGGTTCAGCCAACGTTTGCAATATAAGCGCAAAAAAACGTGCTTATTTACGACATCACATTAGAAACCTCTAAATTAATCAGCGTTTCTCTACTATATTATGCATGTATTATACATATAAACCTTCCTTAAGAATCATTCTATTTATTAAAAAAAACTGCATCAAAATCCGTTGCGTAGTTTTAAAGACTAAGCATACATAGGGACAGACAGACGGCGGATAGCGACTTTGTTTTATACTATGTAATGTAATGATAGAAAAACATAAAAATTGTGTCTCAACTACTCTTATTAATCTATTAAAAAGAATCAACAGCTAGTTTCCAAAAATTCAACGTTATTGTTATGCTGTAAATATTCAAGTTCAATAACAATTTCTCAACGTGGAACGTTTGTTGCAAAACATTTTGAAAATCACGCTCTCTAGTTCATTCATCCGCCCCGTCGGATGTTACATTAAACTTTGGCGCTGCGGTCGCTCGAAATCGAGATCTCAGGCCAACAATCTACACCCTTACGGTTTTGTTGAGAAAGATTTGATTTTATTGGTCGCGACATTATTGATGACAATATAGACAGCATGTTTTATAATATTTGTATAAATTCGTAACACTCGTACAAAACGAACTCTGACCGGTCAAATTTTGCACGCCTCGCATAAGCGAAGCGTTGAGGTCTTGCTCTACTCTCGATATACGAAAATCAAAAACTTTTCAAACCTAAAAATGATTGTATTTTTCTCACATTGCACTTATAGGATAATATTATCATACATATGTCAAGAAAAACAAAAATTATTAATAAAGGCGTCAGACGGGGACGTGTCGCGACACCGGGACACCGGGACACCGGGACACCGGGACACCGCGACACCGGGACACCGCGACACCGCGACACCGGGACACCGCGACACCGCAACACCGCGACACCGCGACACCGGGACACCGCGACACCGCGACACCGCGACACCGCGACACCGCGACACCGGGACACCGCGACACCGCGACACCGCGACACCGCGACACCGCGACACCGGGACACCGGGACACCGGGACACCGGGACTCCGGATGTCCCGGTGTCCCGGTGTCGCGTGTGGTGTGGTGTGGTGGTGGTGTGGTGTCCACCCGGACTGTTTAACATATTCATTAATAGCTGTTTGAAAGATCTGAGAAATAATGAATGGGTTTTAAGAATTAATGAGTTACTTATCTAATGTCTTCTTTATGACGATGATCAGGTATTACTTGCATCGTCGGCTGAATCGAGAGGATACCCGTGAGGGTCAACCGTCGGGCGGACCACCGAAGACAAAGGGAACCGCTCGCACGGCGAAGAGAGTAACATTGTAGGTCGAGTTTATGGGGTTGTGCGCCGTTCTTTCTATCGCCCCGGACGGAATTGGCGGGGCGTGACGACACAAAAAGACGAAGACGACGAAAAGACGACAACATCCAGTGGTAACTATTGGGCGTGAGGCTTTTGAATAGTGTCACGAGGAAGGGTAAGCTCTATGATACACAATAAAAATTCCTGTGCTGTACAATGCACGTATTTTTTCCGGAATGAATGTCTGGTGCGCTGTATCATGATCATTATCTATCTCTATAATTGATTCATGGACGTTATTCGCACTGCAGTCTGAGGATTGTTGTGACTTTAATATCGCTAAAGTTCCCTGTCACATGTGCGCAGTATACACACTGCCCCGGTACGTACAGTATGTGGGGCGCTGTGCGACGCTACAATTGCTGACGTCTTCAATTCAATGAATCATTCAATTTGATTGCTCAACATAACCAATAACTGAAGGCGGTTGGCATGTTCTATCTATAAGGTCATCCCGTCGTGGCCGGGCCGCGCTCGGTGCACTCGGTGTGACAACGCGCATCTCAGTACTGCTAATGTTGAAATCACGAGGTTTGCATCATTCCTTAATCGTCCGCCTGCAGTAGAAGCGCCCGTGTACTGTTCACGTCGTACTTTGATGCTTACACGTCTACAGACTCACGCACACAAACTCACAATGGTATACAGTGTCCGATGTGATCGCTGAACTTCATTTAGATATGAAGTTAAACCTCGATGTATCGATAATCACCTCAAAAACCTCAAAAAAATAATTGCCGTCTCTTCAAACTCCAAAAACCACCATTATTTGAAATTTTAACTCTCAATTAGTTAAAACAATCAGCTCCTCCAAAATATATTTCAGTATATGTTTCCTTATTCCTGCTCGCTGTGTGGGAGCGGCTACGACTACTGCCAACCCTTACTTTGCTCGTGTATGTGTTAAAAGACGACTAAGAATCTTATATCGACCCAGGTCAACATTACCTGAGGCCATTTGGTCAGCAATTGTATTACCAAGGAGGGTTGATGTCAGGCAGGATTAGTTTTAATTAGGCAATAGTTTTAGGACCAGCCGGACCTAAAACTATTGCCTAATTAAAACCAATAAACCTTTGCAATATGTAAGACGAAGGGTCGATGCAATAAGTACCATATTGCGTCGATCCCAAGTAATTGGGATAAGAGCAGGAGAATGATGATGATGATGTTTCCTTTTTTACTCGAAGAAATATGAAAATCGAAACTCTGTATCTCGAACATAGGAAAGTTTTATAGTTTGTTTTTTAGAAAACAATTTAGGAGTGTGGTATAAATAGAATTATCACATTTAAGAAAGGATAAACTTTCTGAGTGATGTTATCGCTTGGACATTTTCAGCCGCCTCGGGGAGTGCGTGAGGGCGGACTGTTACTGTTGAGTGTTGACTACTATACTAATCACAAATTAAAAGGCCCGTTTTGACAGTTCACACCCAAGAAGTTCTCTATTTTTTACCGATCGAAATGTTCTAAGGTAATTACATTTTTCATTGATGGGTACCGCCCACTCGGCTAAGTGCCGTTCATAACGATTTTTTCATATTCTCCACAGACTATTAATAATCGGTTAAAGAAAAAATAAATCGATCAAAATATTTTCTTTTAAGGTGGACTCGCAGTTGTCCGGTTTTATTAATTTTAATACTAGTGTTTAGAATTACTGAATTTCACCAGCTGTGTATTGATTTTACTGAAAGTTATGAGTTTGGAGCTAACAAAGTCACAAATTGGGACCATGTCATATTTGTCGAAGAGATTTGGCTGAACTCGAATCATACCGTGCCAGTCGTGGACGGATGATACCAAGGCATCTTGCTCAAAAGTGCCAATGGGAAAAGGTGGACGCTCAATAATCTGCCACGCTGAATCAGCTGGGGGAAGTTTTTTTTTAATGATGCCTTGCTTGCAATGGAGTCTAAAAGTACAAAAAAATATCACGAAGAAAAGGACGCAAATAAATTCACAGAGTGGTTCAGCATGGACACAAAATGATAAGAGCGCCACCATACCATTGTCAGTACAATACTTTGATCTGGGCTCAAATGAAAGGATACGCAGCACGCCATAATACAAAGCCGCCATTCTCCACTAAGAAAATTATGACATTGTTGAATGAAGCTTGTGCCAAAATTACTAAAGAAGACTAGACAAAAGTGGTAGAAAACTCGAAAAATAATTAAGGAAGACTATGATAGAGACATCAATATTGACAATATAATTGAAAATGAAATAATTATAGATGCGGGTGACGACAGCTCAACCGACAATTTTGGCTAATCATTTGAAGAAAATGAAGAAATTAAATGAAGAAATTGAAGATTCACTTTTTCTCGATTTTTTATTTTGTGATTGAGTGAATATTATTGTAACACAAATATATAATGATAGAAAATTGACCTTTCATAACATTGTGTCATTTCAAAATACCCATAATATCAAAATTTTAACTTAAATTTTCAAATCAGAACTTTAATCCAATGCACTTTACAATACATATTCAAATCGATTAAATACTCACGCAAACTTGAATCGATATATCGTGAGTATCGAGTACCGAGTCGTATGGTTATATCACTATATCCATCAACAAGACAAATGTCAAAACGGGCCTTTTATTTTGTGACAACTATAACGGGACTTTTGACGGAAATTGGAAAACGTCATGTGGTGCTCTTGTATTATATTCGATATCTTAGTGTTTTAACGTGTTATATTAGATCATTTTGATGGCATTTTATGTAACATGATGTCGCGGAATTACTGGGATGTAGTGAATATCATATAAAAGTGTTTTACAACGTTTTAATTTTCATTTTCCATCAAAATTCCCACAAGATACCATTAACAGTGTGGCCATTGCACTGTTAATGGCGACTTGACTTGACTTAGACAATGACTAACCTGAAAGACTAAAAACGTGAAAATATTTATAACTTGACACTGGCACCAATAGCTCGTATAAGTAGCTGATTGCCAATACATAAGAAGAAGAAGACAACTATAACTGTTGTTGTTGATTCTATTTGTACTTAGACGTAAAGTCTATTGTTTGTAGTAGTTTGGTTGTACCGCAGTACAGTATATTTCAGATGTAACAATAACGTTGTAGGTGCGAGTGATGTCAATTGTAACCCTCACACAGCACAATATTACGTTTGAATGTACCTTAACATCAAATATATATATGGTCAAGTGTATATCGGCCACGTGTTGTGAACTACGTATACAACCGGTTGTGACGCGATGTGACGTCACAAGTTACATTTGTCACGTACAAGTTCTATTGCAGCATTGAATATTTAAAGATAGTGCGCCTTAAAAGTGTATCGCACGACGTGACGTGTACTCAACAACAGCAGGCAGCAGCTCTCGCGGGGCCCACCGCTGACGGTGACACGGCCGCCCCGCCGCGCCGTGTTCACTGCACATTTTAAAGTATTGTAAAGGATTATAAATATTTGATTCTATTCATTACGTTTGATTCCGTTCATTATATCTATAGCAATCCGGTCCGACTTCACGCGGGTGTAATTCCGTTAAAAGCATTAATATTTAATTATTTAGAGCTCTTCCGTTAACGACTATCGATGTTTTATTATATGGGGGTAGTACGAGGCATGCCTTTTAAGTTTTGTCGTTTGAAGAAAAAAACACAACTAGAGCCTTATAGTACTTTTTTAGAGTTCCGTACCCAAAGGGTAAAAACTACAAATATATATATATAAATACTAAAAATAAAATAAAATAAATATTGAATGGGGGCTCCCATACAACAAACTTACCGTTTCTTGCTCGATACTAATAACGGTGACAGGTAGACGCTTTAACTATGCACAGAATATTTAGTTTTATGTTCTCTTTAAATGTATTATAATTAATTAAAATAAAATAAATAATTAAGGGAGCTCCCATACAATAACAGAGGTTTTCGCCGTTTATTCCGTAGGTTTTATACCGAATTGAGTAAGTATAGGGTATTCTGCATCCAAACGTACCTACTCAATCTCTCCTCAATCGGTCCCTGCCAATAGTGTCTGTAACTTGCAAGGTGTACGGAACCCTTCGTGCGCGAGTCTCACTCGCACTTAGCCGGTTTTTTATATTGTTTTTCAAAGTATTCACCACGTAGCTTTATACACTTTTCAAAGTATTCACCACGTAGCTTTATACACTTTTCAAAGTATTCACCACGTAGCTTTATACACTTTTCAAAGTATTCACCACGTAGCTTTATACACTTTTCAAAGTATTCACCACGTAGCTTTATACACTTTTCAAAGTATTCACCACGTAGCTTTATACACTTTTCAAAGTATTCACCACGTAGCTTTATACACTTTTCCATTCGCTCAAACCAGTTATTATACCTAACATTTATTCCACTCTAAAGTGGGGGTGTTCAAAAAAGCTGACTTGAAAGCGTCGACTGCTTCTTCACCGGAGTGGAACCTTTGACCGCGAAGACTTTTATTAATTTTAGGAAATGTAAAGAAATCGTTAGGGCTTAGGTCAGGACTGTATGGAGGATGGTTAAGAATTTCTACTTTTTCCTGCTTCAAATAGTCAATCGTTTGACGAGCGCTGTGTGAGCTTGCGTTGTCGTGGTGCAGCATGATGCGTCGCTTTGAGTTAGATTTTCGAAGTTCGGCGATGACTTGTGGTACACAGACTGTGGTATACCACTCTGCGTTAACCGTTCTACGTTCTTCAAGTGCAATAGTCGCAACATGGCCGGTTTGTCCAACGAACGTGGCCACCATCTTCTTTGAAGTGCTTCGAAAACGAACATCTTTAGTCGGCTTTGGCTCGTCTTGTAAGACCCAGATTGTTGTTTCGAATCAGGATCGTAGGCATAGATCCAAGACTGGTCACGACTGATGATGTCGTACACGTGATTTGACTCTCCTCGGTTGAACCTTTGCAGAGTTTTATTACACCATCTGACGCGGGCCGCCTTGTGATCGTCGGAAAGCAGACGCGGTATCCAGCGGCAAACTAGCTTTCTCACACCAAGCGCTTCATGCAAGATCTTCTGAATGGTTCTTCCTGAGATGCCTAATAGAGCCTCTATCTCTCGATACGTCACATGACGATCTTCGAGAATCAGTTGTCTCAGAGCAATGATGTTATCTTCAGTGAAGGCGGATATATATATATCATGATATATATGTCACACAAGCTGTATGGTATCGGCTACGAGTACTACCAACCCTTACTTTGCTCGTGGATGTTGAAAAAGACGACAAAGAGCCTTATAACGACCTGGGCCAACTCCATCTGATGCCATTTGGTCAACAATTACACTCCCAAGGAGGGTTGGCGTCTGGCAGGCGGCCGGTCATAAAACTATTGCCAATAACTTTTACAATAAGTACTATGAAAGAGGAGTACATATTGTATGGACTCCAAGTGAATGGTATAACAGTAGGTGGTAATGATGACATATGTCAATGAAGTTAATAATTTAATCAATAAATGTTATTGTGACCTAAGTGCAGTAGTGGGACGCGCGCCCCGCGGACTGGCGGACTACGAACAAACATGACTACTACTAACTACCTATATAGAACAATATTACACATAAAGTCCATAATTTGAGCGCTACACGCAAATTAATAGCTTTTGTTGGCAACATTTTGATACCTTGGGTTACATTGTTCCGATTTGACGAGGGACCTCTAATGTTTTTGAAAATATAATATAGCCTATGTTACTCGGTAAGGATGTGGCTTTCTAATGGTGAAAGACCTTTTTAAATTGTTTCAGTAGTTAGTTAAATCTTAACAAACAAAAAATCAAATCCTTTCTCTTTATAATATTAGTTTAGATGTAAATGTATTGAAAGCTCAGGTAGATCTCCACTTGTAGTTTTAGTTAATGTTGTGGTTTAACCAACTGTTAACGTTTTGGATATCTATTTATGTAATGTACTGCGCGTCCGAGATGTTGCGTATTGCGTCGTGGGGCAGCGCACGGTGGACACGGTGGACACTGTCAGACAATCGCCGAGCTAGACGAGAGCTCTATATGAAGCAGTAGTGCTTCGCGTGCGTTCAATACGAACATATTTACTAAAGCACGACGGACCGACACACTGACCGAGTTATAACTGATCAATGTTCATGTTAAATAAACAATTGCTGCAAACACTTGACTTTAATTAATTACATCCCAACAATACATTATATAGCCAGGGACTACCTGCCACACGGATACAGGAGCGGTGTCCGTATGCAGGTATGTGGTCGGCCGACACGGGAAATGTAACATGGAACTGGTCTGAGGCGAGTTAGTGGCGCCGCCGCGCCGCACCGACAGCGCCCGCGCCGAGTGACTCACGGCCGGGAGACGGGAGCGACGCACGGTATATAGAGACAGACATATATGCAACTAGGACATCGCACTCAATTGACTGAGTTATTTGTGAAACGAAAATATTTATTGAGAAGACACAGTTAGCAGCGAACGTTGTGTATACGACGTACGACGTACGACACACCTACCGTGTGAGGACGACAACAATATGGTACCAGTGACAATTGTCACGACACGTTCGATGACGGCGTACTTCTTGTAAGTTGGCGTGTCTAATGTCTGCGGGCACAGTGTTGTGCAAGCTGTCACAGTCCCAACGGACGCCCTCCACCGACGGGCCTATATATAGCTTTCACGGCGCAGTGCGCTGTAGTGCATGCGCTGTGTGCAATGCCACGGCGAGCGGTCGGTGCATTCACATACATGGCGTGCACCCTCACCCGTGAACGAGAGGGGCGCGACGTCTTCGTAAATATCATTATGTACCCGTTCGACTATCATCTGTTAAACTAAGACCGAAGCGTTTCATCTGCGAGCGGGCGGACGTCGGGGGAGCGCGGCGGCTCGCACTCACCGTTATGTGTGGTGGCGGAGGGCTAGGGCGCGCGGGGCGCCCTCTTCGTGCGTGGGGGCCCGCGCCGGCGCCCCGTGCGAACTCGATTAGATTGTTTTATGAACACAATCGGAGACCTCAGTGGACGTCGGTCGTAGTGCGGCGCCGGCGCAGCGCTGCGGGGATCCCGGCGCACTCAGGGCGGTGCGCGGCTCGTCTTCGTCAGAGCGGCGGCGGGCGCACGATCATACTCGCGCGGTCGACGACCCGGGCGGCGCGTAACTGTACACACACACACAACACTGACACAACGCGGACACACTGACACGAGCGAACGCCGAGAGAGCGCGGCGCGGACTGAGGCGCGGCGCCGCGTGCGCCCGCGGCCTTGACCGCCCCGCGCGCCGCCGGCCCGCGCCCCCCCGCACGTCGTCAGTGCGCGCGGCGCATCCGCCGCTCGGGCGAAGCTCGCGGCGGCCGGGGCCTGCGGTGCAGCACGGCGCACGACCCGCGGACGGCGGATACCGTTAGCGGCGGCCCTCGTCGTCGCGCCGTCACTGACCACTCCCATGCTGACACGTTTCACCAGCGCCCTATGTGTGTCGAGTATGTGTTTACATGAAAGCTAAGGTCCGGCAGTGCGGTCTGTGTACAGCTGTATATAATATTTTTCCAATAGTTATTATATATTGTAAACGTGCGGTTTGACCGTGACTTCGCTCGAGTCATAGCTCTAGATACCCAATTCAGTTAGGTATATTCCTATGTACAAGTTGGTAGTGTTCACCGTTCACCCTACGCTTTCATCTATACATATAATAAAAATGTAACGGATCGCTGTCTGTACATGGAAGACATATGAGAAAAAATATTACTGGGACCTTTCTCAACACTAATAGAACCCAAAACAATGATTTTTAAAATTTTTGTCTGTTTATCTGTTTATCTGTTTGTCTGTTTGTCTGTGTGTTTGTGCACGCTAATCTCAGAAACGGCTTATCCGATTTAGACGCAGTTTCCGCTAATATATTGTGGTAAGCTTCACTTAACATTTAGGCTTTATTTCATGTCAATTAGTTTATAAATACAAAAGTTATGGCAATTTAAAAAATGTTCGGAGAAAAAAAAATTATCGATTCTTTTCAAATTACGTACAAATATTCGTCAGTAAAAATAAATAAAGACGTGTTTCAGCATTTGATGATTTTCACCCTCTGGGGGTGTAAATTAGGCCTGCAAAGCGGGTTGGACGACTCATTAAATCATTAGCACCAAGCCGATATTACCACTGCGATTGCGACGAGGACACGGCGCAGCATACGCTCGAGGTTTGTGCCGCTTGGGCAGAGCAGCGTCGTGAACTCGTCACAATCGGTGCTGACCTGACGCTGCCGACCATCGCCAGGGCGATGCTCGACAGCATCAGGAACTGGGACGCGGTCGCATCCTTCTGCGAGGCAGTAGTCTCGCGGAATGAGGCGGCGGAGCGCGTGCGCGAGGAGCGTCTCCTCGACGACGCGAGCCGCCGCCGGCGACTGGGGCGGCGCAGGCGCGATTACCTGCGCCTGATGCCGCCCTAGCCGAGGCCGCGGGTGACTGGATCGGAGATTTAGTCCGTCACCCGCCGAGAGGCCGACCGCGTGAGGAAAGACCGACATCCTACCCGAAGGGGGGACGTCGGTCGAGGAGAGGGTACTCCTCAGGGGTATTCCGTCGGGCCGACCACTGTCGTCAAGTCACTCTGCTCCGGTGGTCGGCCCAACGACGAAGGCGACGTCACGGGTGGGATACGGGTGTGCGTGCTTACGCCCCTCTGTCGCCCCGGACGGAGTGGTGCGAGGAGTGCGCCGACCGTAACCCACCCCCAACAAAAAAAAAAAACCAAGCCAATATTATTGAATCTGGCAACTTGAAATGTTGACAGTGGTTTCTTTATATGACGTAGAGATTTTCTAAGAAAGGATTTTACGAAATTATACCCCTAAGGGGGTGGAGCAGAGTGGCAAAGTTTGTATGGGAAGAAAAAAATCTTTATTGATTCTTTTCAAATTACGAGTCGAATCAAATATTCTAGGGTAATCCGGCATGGAATTGTCCGGTCACCCGACGTGAGGCCACCGCGTGAGGGCGACGCCCCGACGGCAAAATCTGTCGGGGCGTCGACGAGAGGAACCCGCGAGGGTAAACCGCCGGGCGGGCCACCGAAGTTAAAAATCGGGTCCCGGTTTACCGCCAAGCCGAAACTATTAAAGCTAGAAACATAAATTTGGAAGCACGTTTTTATTTATGACATAGAGATTCAATATGAAAGGATTTTATGAATTCCGCCCCTAAGGGGGTGTAACAAAGCGGCAGAGTGTATATGGGGAGAAAATTCCTTTATCGATTCTTTTCAAATTACGTACAAATATTCTTCGGTAAAAATAAATAAACACGTGTTTCTCTCTTCCTCTCCATCAACCCCGCACCAGTTCCGGCGTGAGAGCTCACACGATACACATAGTAGACGGCAATAGGTTCTTGCCTAATGGTTTAAGATACAGGTTAAGTTTAGCTTCAAAAATGTTCACTTTACAACTCAAATAATAAATCATATCTAACGAGGTCGCAACTCTGCTGGTGAAACAAAACAGTCAAATAAAGGGTGGCTATAATTATATTTTTATCCCATGATCATACCGTAAATAATATATTAATGGCAATATAATTTGTAGAATGAATAGAACTTTGAACCACCTTTTTCTTTAGTGACTGGCTATGGTATATAGACACACGCGCTCCGTACACGTACATCTACGTTGTGCGGGCGGGCCAGCGCAACTGGGTATCATCTCGAGTCGAAGCCCTCATGCAGTGAACCTCAATATAGGTACTCACGCTTGTGCCGCCCAAAGTACCGACGGTAGAGCGTGTCAACGTAGAGTATTTTCTCTCGGACCCAACCTATTGCCTAATTCCGTTAGACAACTAACTCGTAGAAGGCGCCGACCGCATCCCAATTTCTGACGCTGTTGATTATCGTCCTAGCGACAAACCTTCAACACCTTGCATTGCTTTTTCTATTTAACTCTGTCAGAGATGACTTCTGCGTGGACGAAGTCGCGGGCAAAAGCTAGTTTATTAATAAGTAGATACCCAACTATATATAGTTTTTCGACTGAAGTTGAGTACTAAATCATTAGAAGTTGGAGATGGGCATATATATGGGCATCATACCGCGTCAGACATGCTTTAGGTAGTCCAATATACTTACTAGATACTTTAGTATATGTCCATCCACATTCACACGCAGTCATACGATTTTATCGTCTTTTCATCGTAAATTTCTACTGTCTACCCCTGTAAAAACCTATATGTGAAAAAGGTTGTTACGAAACTTTAAATCGATATAGATCCTAAACGGTGAGTCGAATCGAAAAATGTTGAGGGAAAACTAATATAATGATTTTTAAATTCAAGTCAATAAAATATGTCAAATAGGGTATCGTGGAATAGGTCAACGACACCATATTTGACATATTTGATTGACTTGATTTTTTTTTCATTTTCACAATATGGCGCCCAGTAGGTAGTCGCCATATTGAATTTTCACTAAGGTCATGTCTTTAGTGACACTCGCCGGACTAAGAGGAATCGATTGACGTGTGAATCATAAAAATCGGCCCAGGCGTTTGGTCTATATAGTGCTTCAAAGGAACATACAAACATACATACATAGACTGTTAAACACAATACCACTCCTTTGCGTTGCGCAGTCGGGTAAAAAAAAAACATGTACGTCTCGGGATGTCCGACAGAAGAACTAATCTAAGTTGAACTATTTAATATTGAAATTGTTTAACTTGAGAATAGCTTAAGGTTATTACTTACATTGTATTATTAATATGACAATGTAAGGAGAGGTTATTTATTAATAAAATCTTTTATTGATTATAAAATATATTTTATTCTCAGTTACAATTCTTGAATATGTTTAGTCCATTGAAAAGTTACAATGAATCTTGCGGTTTTTAAAGTACATACCCAATTTTATTGTTGCGATGTGTGGGTGAGGTTAGTAAGAGCTTAACCCCAAGTTTGTGAGGTTGTAACCCTTGTCCGGCGGCCGCCATATTGAAAGAAGTGGTGCACCGGCTTTTTTGCCATATCTTTGAAACTATTCATCTGATAAAAAATTGTAAAGATATTATTTGTAGCAAATTGCTTTGTCTACAATTTTGATTTTATAACTTTTTTCAATAAAATTACATATGAATGAGTTATTAAGAAAAATATGAGAAATTTTCACATTTTTTTTTTGTATATATTTTTTTTATTTATTATTTTACGACAAAATGACCTCAGAACAATCTTGTAGAGGGTTTTTTGACAAACATTTTATGATTTCTTTTACCCATATTTTTTTATGATTTGTTGTATATATGCGGGTTTTAGAGCGCTCCAAGTTCACCGGGCTCTCACTACTCGCAACAATCCGGGGGCAACGATACGTTACACTTAGGTACTTTTAAATCATTTTATTTTATTTTTATACATTGTTTTCTATTTGATTACTTGGTTATCTATGTTGCCACTTAATTAAAAGTTATGTAACAAAAAAAGAAAATGTGTTGAAATTTTTACCCATATTTTTCTTAATAACTTTTTATTTGTAATTTTATTGAAAAAAGTTATATAAACAAAATTGTAGACATTTTACAATTTTTTTATCAGATGAATAGTTTTAAAGATATGGCGAAAAAGACGTTTGCATCACTTTTTCCAATATGGTGGCCACGGGACAAAGCTTGTAACCCCACAAACTTGGGGTTCAGCTCTTACTGACTCCCCCCATAGACAACAATAAAATTGCGTACTTTGATAAACGCAAGGTTAGGCCAAAAAAAAATTAACATTTTTAACATTTCAATAGACGACAATATTTTAAATTGAATGTCATCTACAAATATAGCAAAGGCGTCATCGTGAATCATGCGTGAAAGGGAAGCCAGACAGACTGGCGCCGTAACGCGTTACGTAACGATACGGTACACCCTCCCATAAGAAGTTATCACTTTTGCTCATTGATTGTCTGTTAGGCGGCGTGCAGTTTGACGGTCGGCTAGTTATTGAATACATGGTCAGGTCTGTCGTGTTATGTACAGTTAGTTGTGGGGGGCGCGTGAGGGGCGACCGACTGCCTGACGTATAGAACACCGAGAGGAACTTCTCTTCGAGGATTCGTGCCGCCACCGGCGACTGGGGCGGCGGAGGCGTGAATACCTCCGCCTCATGCCGCCCTAGCCGAGGCAGCGCGTGACCGGACCGGGGATTAGTCTGGTCGCCCTGGGAGCGAGGCCACCGCGCGAGGACGACGACCCGACGGTGCAAATTGTCCGGGCGTTGACATCAGCGAGGATACCCGTGAGGGTAGACTGCCGGGTGGGCCACTGAAGAAAAAGACCGCGTACCAGTGACCCAACCGCATGGCGTCGAGAGGTATATAATAGGGCGGGTCTACGGGGTCTTGCGCCGCTTTTGCTGTCGCCCCGGACGGAATAGCGGGGTTTGACGTACCGTAGCCCGCCGCCAAAAAAAAAACAAAAAACGGCGCGGGCGTTAGTGTATTCGGGAGAATTACTTTCGTATTATGTAGGAGGGAGGCATGCGGAGAGCGGTCGTACTCGTACGTGCAATAATAGTCAGTATATTAATACAAGTTATATAGAAATTAGAAATATATTAATGTACCTATTATTGTACAAGTATTATGGAGGCCATACACGCTAGGTTTTGCATGGTGGTTTTAGCCGTGCATGCATAACCGACAGGCAAGCCCTAGCCTGTATGTGATAAAACTGTCCAGTTATCTTTGCATGTACATGCAACCGAGCAAATATGGAAATTGATATTTTTGCCGCTCGGTTATGTTTGCGCGCGAGCATCATGCAAAACCTAGCGTGTATAGCGTCCATTATATTTAGCTGTGTAGTAGCGGCTACGAATACTATCAACCCTTACTTTGCTCGTCGATGTCGTAAAAGACGAATATACGACCTGGGCCAACACCATCTGATGCCGTTTGGTCAACAATTACATTCCCAAAGAGGGTTGACGTCTGGCAGGCGGCCGGCCATAAAACTATTGCCAATAACTTTTACAATAGGTACAGTGAAACAAGAGTAGGTACATATTGTATCGGCCCCAAGTTATTGAGATGAGAGTAGTAAAATGATGATGATGATCATACAAATATTACATTGTAATGTAACGTGTCGGTGCGCGCCTCTAGTGCCAGCGTCACACCGCCGGCGCGGACGGCACACTGTCTACGCATGCGTCACACTTGAGACGACGTATTGTCAGTCAGTTGCCACCGCTGAAGTGGCTGCAGTACTGTCTAAGCTTCAACAGATTCAAAACCTTCCTCATTGTCCACAAACGTTAGACACAGAGACCTCCTCGATCTCCTCGGTCTTCCATACCTATACGAGATATAAAACTATTTTTACGGTCTGTTGAAAAAGTATCTCGAATTTTTAATTTCCGCGGGCTACGTGTATTTGATTTTGTTGTAGCGTTATGTTGATACTCATGTGCCTTTGGGGGCGTTTAAGTATTACGTAACGCAATTTTTGAAGATTTTTGATACTCCCTCCCCCCCCCCATGTAACGCGCCGTAACGTTTCTCTGTACTCCACCTCCCCCCTCCCTGAACGTTACGTAACACCCAAGTGACCGTTTTTAAACATATTTGCGTCAATAATAAATGAAAAAAAGAGCTTCCAAACTCGCAATACATGTGTATATTGTTTGATCATCATTTAAAAAATAAAATTTACTTGGCAACTTAGGAAATTTTAATTCCCTAGTTTTTTTATTTAATAAAATAACAATGTTACGTAACGCTTTGTTTGAACCCCCCTCCCGGCTATGTAACGCATTGTAACATTCTACAAGACCCCCCTCCCCCCAAATTGCGTTACGTAATACTTGAACGCCTTACGTGCGCTGACAAGGTCGACAATTTTGAATGTTTAGTTAATTTTTGACAGCTGTTATGCTTCTCTCGCTCTACTCATCTCCGATTTTTACCTATTCCAAAAAATGGATCAAAGAATCTGTATCAAATTCTGTGTGAAAAATAAAATAAAGTGCGCGGATGCATTCCGAATGTTGACTGTGGCATGTGGTGAAGATACCTTGGACCAATGCAACGTTTGTCGGTGGTGCAAAATGTTTTCAGAGGGCTGATATGAACGACGAACAGCGTGCCGGACGCCCGAGCACGTCAACAACAGACGGAAACATTGATAAAGTAAAGAAAATAGTATTGGCCAATCGACGGATCACCGTTAGAGAAGTTGTTGAAGATCTAAACGTATCGATTGGCTCGGGCCATTCGATTTTAACCAATGATTTGGGCATGAGTTGGGTCGCCGCGTGTGCCAAAATTGCTCAATTTCGACCAAAAACAGCATCGCGTTAACATTGCTCAGGAGATGTTGAACCCGATCCGTGACGATTCAAATGTGCTCCAGTGTCATAACTGGAGACGAATCGTGGGTTTATGGTTACGACGTGGAAAGAGCCATGAAAGGACGACACTACGCCACGATTGAGGAGATAAAGACGGCATAGATGGAGGAGCTGAACAAAATCACAAAAAATGATATTTTTAAGTGCTTCGAGGATTGGAAAAATGGTTGGCGCAGGTGTGTTATATCCGAGGGGGATTACTTCGAGGGCTACAAAATATATATTCATGAATAAATAAATACTTTTTGAAAAAATACAAAATTCGCGATACCTTTGGACAGACTACGTATAATCATATAATGGGGTTTGGGGTAGCGTGTGGATGTAGTCCGATGTAGTACACGGTTGTAATACCGCGTCGGCATCGGGCTAACTATATATATGACTGCACAGGTATCGTAGCGGTTCAGACATCGACATGCCGTGCCAGTGTCGTGGGCTCGAGTCCCGCAATACAGTGCTTTGTGCGATTCACAAAGTGTTGTTCTCAGTCTGGGTGTAATTTGTGTCCGTTAATTATAAGTCTGTAAAATTGCGTAGGGCAAAACAAAAAATATTTCCTTAGCGCAGCCTTTAAAAAAAATGTAATAATACCTTGTTGTAGTCGGGTCTGTACAGATGACTGGAGGTCGACGAGCTCGCGCGCGAAACAGTTCGTAATGACTTTTGAAAACAATTTGTACACACGGCTCACGAGTGAGATGGCTCTGTAATACCTTAAGATTGATTTATCACCCTTCTTGAAAAACAGCATCACCATCCTCCTGCACCACGACTCTGGAACGTCGCCCCGATACCTTTTTGTTCTTTAATTGTTTCAGAGCTATTCCGAACGCCTGCAAACTGATGTCCGGAATTTCTTTAGTCATCCAATCAACGGACACAAATTACACTCGACCTCGGATTAACCACAGAAATTTGCACAAAGCTATGTTCTGAGTAGATATCAAATATTTATGGCAGGCTGTGGTGCAATGGTGGCGTGGGGCCCCATATGACATATCTATAGGGTTACCTCCTCGTCGTCATTGGGTCGAGTAATGGTACGGATGTGTTGTCACCAGGGGGCGCTCAGTGTTACAGTAATGTAATCAAATGTAACCTTTTTTGAGAGGTCCAATTTAAGCGCTGTACTATCAGCGCCTCGCACTTCGAACTAATTAGCTTCAACTTCTTGTAACCGCTTTAAATAAGGAAAAATAACTGAATAGCAATTCCAATTTATATCCTCGCCAAAAAATGACTACATTCTGCATTCAATTAGGCGAAGGGAACACATCTCATACATCCGAGTCTATTAGTGCTTTTACTATAATATATGCTATAAATATATATGTATATATTAACATACATAATATATTCGGATGCTGTTACCGCTACCTAGAGTATGAATGTCGTCTGTCCACTCCAACTGGTTCTATCACAGATGATGCGAGCGATTGGACGGCACACGACGTGCGCGCGCACACACACATACACATATTATCATAAGCTTCAACAGCTCGATTGTTTGTTTATTTGAACAGAATGACCTCAGTGTGACGAGTATTCCGTCGAGATATGTCACAGACGACGCCATCAACGCTCGTCGTCAGAACATATGCTGACACACAACGGTAAGGCCGCGACGGCGACGTGTGGGAGATTCAATGTACCTCTATAGGAAAAACTAAAAGTAATAAAGCATATTTTAATTTCAAATACGGACTAACCCCGTGGCATCGCCGCCTCCTCGCCCCACAGACCTCGAGCGTGTGCTGCGCCGTGTCCTCGTGGCAGTCACAGTGGTGGCAGGACGGTGTCCTCTCCCTCCTCACGACCGCCGAAGCTGAAGCAATCATGCCGAAACCATTGCCGAAGCAACCATGCCCGTCAAGACTTGCACCAATTGGAAGAAAAGGACCCCGTGTTGCCGATCCAACGGCTCCATCAGCATCGGCTGGAAGGTCTCGACGGTGCGAACACCGAACCGAGGCCTCTCCAGCCGGGTTGCCCAACGAGCGATGATGTCACGGTGGGCGTCGCTCCGCCAGGTGGCCATCTCACTGGGCGAAACAGTGCCGTCCCCTGCCCGCGTCGTTGTAACTCGCCGGTACATTCCAGCGAGCATCTCCACCTCCAAGTCCCACGGGGGAGTTCTGGCCAACAGACCTCCGTCGCCACCGTGAGGTATACGTGTATGATGGCCGCCTGTGGTCGCCACAGGAAAGCCCTAAGTCGGACGGTCAGGGACACCGCCCATACGGATGCGCGGTACATGGTCATCGACTGGATCACCCCCGCGTACATCCGTCGGCACGTAGCGCTTTGTCCGCCCACATTCGGCATAAGCCAGGATAGGCAAACTGCGGAGCAAGTCGACGGAAATGCTCCCGAAACTATCATCGCCCGTCTAGCACTAGGCCCAAGTACTTCGTATGGGTCCGGATGCTGATGGAAACCGAATTGACGGTGATCGAGGCGTCAATGGGTGGACTAGTGCAGGGCCCATGGTACAATAGGCCATCTTATCCCGGGCCACCGATCCGCGCGACAATCTCATGAGTGATCCTTAAATAACAAAATAATAAAATCCCAAATGTTAGGTGTTGCAATGTAATGGGGCGTGCCCTTTAAGTTAGGTTCTATTTTATAATTATGTTTGCGAGTTGCATGTTTACAGTAAGTTGACACTCGCTGTGCCATGACAGTCACTGAACGACGTCGTGGTACCCACTACCCATGAGGGCCATGACGGATTTGACATAATTATAATCATAAGTATCATAACACAGGTACTCGTTTGAATGTGGTATGGTTAGTTGTGGTTTTTGAAGCTAAATTTTATTAAAAATTAACTTTGTTCATATTTTAATTTTTCGTTAGTTTTTCTGATATTTTGTAGTTATTCTGCTATTCTGGTCGAAGAGGAAACCAACAAATCAAATATCATAAAAATTGCTCCCGACGTTCTCGAGTTATAAATGGTGTAACTGAAACGTGTTTGTTATATACCACACTAGCGACCCGCCCTCGCTTCGCTTCGGTTACGTTAATTCAGTTGTGTTGTTTACCTTTCCTACATATAATTCCTTTCGAAGAAGGAATTTCTTAAAACCCTACTTCATCTGACCTTTATAGGCCAGAAAGAAAGTCCACACCAAATTCGAAGTCTGTAGGGCCAGTATATGGAAATGTAGATCTTTTGCTCCTCTCTTCGACCGGTACCCGATCTTTGTCTTCGGTGGCCCGCCCATCTTGAGCATATAGATTTATGCCATGGCGGACTTTTTTGTACGCATATATAAGATATACTCGTACAATTCCACTACACTACCAATACTTTTGGGCCCAGAGCTCGAACGCAAGGCGGCCGCGCGTCCAGGTTGAATCACAGGCGGCGCGGCGACACGAAAATAATTTCGTTGCGCATTATTTTGATTTTGCTATATCTCCTAAGGTATTGATTTAATTTGCATGGTCTGAAGGAAAAAAATTATCTTCGTGAAATGCTCAAGCCAACTAATGTATTTAAAATGATAAGGATTAATACAGTAATTGTTTAAATAGCTTTTCAATTATCGTTTTATAATTGACCATTTTTTAAAGTATTAAAATGGATATAGTATGTTATCCGAGATAAGCATATACCATCGCGGACTTTTTTGTAGGCCCTTTTAAGCTGTATAATACTGTAGTACATTATTTTGATCTATTTCGTAGGGTTCAGCGAGCGTTTGCAATGTAAGCGCAAAATAATGTGTTTATTTACGACATCACATCAGAAACCTCAAAAATAACAGTATTTCTCCACTATTTAATGGATCTTATTATACATATAAACCTTCCTCTTGAATCACTCTATCTATTAAAAAAACCCCATCAAAATCCGTTGCGTAGTTTTAAAGATTTAAGCATACAAGGGGACAAGAAGACAGAAAAAGCGACTTAGTTTTATACTATGTAGTGATGATATATATATATTATATGTATATATTAAGATAACGCGGTCCCGGTGTGCGGTGTGATATCTAACGTGCTACAGTAATCACTGTGACAATATTGGAACAGAGTTGTTTATTGTTAGAGATATCTGTGTGTGTGTGTGTGCGCAATGGTGTCACCTCTAACGGTGTCTTATCTATATTGGCACAGCGCACGGCGCACGGCGCACGGTATCTGTTGACGGGATCATCGGCTCAAATCTGACACAAGAGAAATCATATTGTTATCACGTTAACGTCAACAACATACCAGTCGGTCGGCAGTGATCCGCGCCCCCGCCACCTGGGCTGGGACTGACACAGTTATAGAGCGCACACAACTTGTGATAAACTGACTGAGACGTTCGATCATCATCTCAGTACGTGTATACATCACGTCCCACCGCTGGACACGTACCTTGACATATATAGTCGTAGTTGTACTACTCCCACGGGCAGATAGAAGATGATGACAATTGTATTCTTATCGCGTCGCCACATGGGGAAACACGCATTTCATTATTCGTCAATTTTAATTCTCTATGGGTGAATAATGGGACATTCATTTTGATGTAATAACTTTACTTGATATCTAATTAAGTCAAATGTTAGCACAAATATATATATATATATATATATATATATATATATATCAGGCAGCATCATCAACACAAAAGGTATTGTGATGTAATGTAGAGCCTCACTGAAATGTAATATTATGAAATGCTCGTCTTTCATTAGTTAACGCTAGTAACATTACACATTATGAAATGCTCGTCTTTCATTAGTTAACGCTAGTAACATTACACATTATGAAATGCTCGTCTTTCATTAGTTAACGCTAGTAACATTACACATTATGAAATGCTCGCCTTTCATTAGTTAACGCTAGTAACATTACACATTATGAAATGCTCGCCTTTCATTAGTTAACACTAGTAACATTACACATTATGAAATGCTCGCCTTTCATTAGTTAACGCTAGTAACATTACACATTATGAAATGCTCGTCTTTCATTAGTTAACGCTAGTAACATTACACATTATGAAATGCTCGCCTTTCATTAGTTAACGCTAGTAACATTACACATTATGAAATGCTCGCCTTTCATAAGTTAACGCTAGTAACATTACACATTATGAAATGCTCGCCTTTCATTAGTTAACGCTAGTAACATTACACATTATGAAATGCTCGTCTTTCATTAGTTAACGCTAGTAACATTACACATTATGAAATGCTCGTCTTTCATTAGTTAACGCTAGTAACATTACACATTATGAAATGCTCGCCTTTCATTAGTTAACGCTAGTAACATTACACTAAATCCAATATGGCCGCCGGCGCCGCTCCAACGCGGTAGATTATACTTTTCTTTTTAACCTCCTTAGTATAAGTATCGAATGAAACCTTGCTTAAAGGGTAGAAAACGTTAAAATTAATAACACTGCCATTTGAAACACACAAATTGAATAAGGCCATCGTTTCAAGATGGTGGATTACTACATTTTCTCGCCACTGTCCACAATATGATAGCCAAAGGAAACATTTTGGAAATATACTAGCTGCCCCGCCGGCGCCGGCGTCTACCGGGGCGGCGCACGCGCAGGCCCCCGCGCTTGTGTCGCACTCACGATACGTACGACAGATATTTAATTGTTCTTCTGACAACTCGCATAATATATATCGAATATATAAAATTCTCGTGTCACGTGTATGTAATTAAACTCCTCCGAAATGGTTCGACCGATTTTCATGAAATTTCGTGTGTATATTGGTTAGGTCTGCGAATTGGGCATCTATTTTTCTTCCCCCTAAATGTTAAGGGTGATCCACCCCTAAAAAATTTTTTACCTTTTCGTAAATTTTTTTGTTTTTAAAAAAAAATCATATTACTCTTAATTTTCACCCTTATACGATCAACCCCTATTTTAAATCGCGATTTTCATTTTATTTATTCTATCCACAGATCCGCAATAGGGTTGCAAGATGGCAATCTAATATAATATCCGTGTGGTGACGGAGTTAGAATACAATTCACCACCCCCTATCTTACCCGTGGGTGATCGTAAAGACGACTAAGGGATATAAAACGCATATATATAACATCTTCTTCAGAATGAATAAAATAAGGTCTAAAGGTGGAGACATTCTTACACAAACACAAGACGTGTTAAGCCGATGGAGTGAATATTTTGGCGATATGTATGCGGATGCTACGGTTGGCGCCGGTGTTGGATGTGGTTTAGTAGATCAACATTCGACAACGGCGTCCTCCGATGGCATCAGTATGGATGAAGTTGAAGCTCGGTGGCTCTTGTGTCTGGGAGGCGTTCCTGTTGCTCCTCAATTTATGTTGGAGCTCGGGAATGTTTCCCAGGGACTGGAATAGCGCAGTCATCGTGCCTTTGTTTAAAAACAAGGGTTCACGTTATGACTGCGCAAATTACAGAGCCATAAGCTTGACCAGTTTGGCAGCAAAAGTGTATGGAAAAGTTATTGAAAGGAGAATGAGGATGGTGTCCGATGGTTTACTGTGTGAGACACAAGGAGGTTTCAGGAGTGGAAGGGGATGCATGGATCAAGTGTTCTCTCTGCGCAACATTGTGGAGAAGCATCTGGCTCTAGGTCAGAGGGTTTTCTGCAGTTTTGTGGATCTGGAGAGAGCATTTGACACGGTTGTACGAAAGGAACTTTGGGACATTTTACCGGAGTATGGTATTAACGGTAAACTGCTACAGGCTGTGCAGTCCAGTTACATGGGCTGTAGAGCCTGTGTGCGGCTGGATGATGGAATGTCGCCTTGGTTTGACGTCAATATCGGCGTTAAGCAGGGCTGCGTTCTGTCAGCCAGGCTGTTTATCATATATCTGGATAAATGTCTCCAAAGGTTGAACGATATGAATGTGGGAGTCCAGATGGGCGACTCAGTGGTCACTGCTCTGCTTTACGCAGATGATGCAGTCCTGCTGGCATAGTCAGCGACTGACCTGCAGACCCTAGTCGACACAATGACAGAAGATTGTAAGAAAAGGGGTCTACGCGTGAATGTGAGCAAAACCAAAATAATGGTCTTTGAAAGAGATAAAACCAGAACAGATGTAAGAGTAACAATAGGTAATGATGTACTAGAGCAAGTGGATGAATTTGTATATCTTGGATGTGGATTTAGCCGAGATGGAAGGTACACCACTGATATAGAGCGAAGAGTGAATGCGGGAAATAGAGTGAACGGAGCGTTGGGGCAACTTTTCGGCAGCCACCACCTCAGCCAGAAGGCACGTGTAGCAATACATAACGCAGTGCTTGTCCCAACATTACTGTATGGAAGCGAGAGTTGGGTATGCAGAAAAGAGTATGATAGTAAAATTAATGCGGTCCAAATGCGATCTCTGCGGAAAATCTGTGGACTTAGGCTGACCGACCGCATTCGTAACGACGACGTAAGAGAGCGAGTAGGTATGAAAGAGAGTATTGGTGTAAAGATGCGAAAGGGAATGCTCCGATGGTTCGAACATGTGGAAAGAATGCCGAACGAACGCCTGGTTAAGAAGATATACAATGCGAAAGTGGAAGGATGTAGGTACCGAGGGAGACCGAGACTAACCTACCTAGACCAGATCGGTCATGTACTGAAGGAAGGTGGAGTCAAGAGTCTCCGAAACCGGCGAGCGTGTATGAAGAGAATTATGAATGTTGAGGAAGCGAGTGAAGTATGCAGAGATAGAGTTCTCTGGCACTCTGTTCTCTCTGCCTACCCTGCAAGGGATATGGCGTGATGATATGTATGTATGTATGTATGTATGTGTATATAACATCTATGCGAGAGAAGGAAAACTCGAAACAAAACCCTATACCAATACGTCTGAACAGCGTGGTATAGTCCCTCCCATTACGGAGGAGACGCGAGCCCAACAGTGGGATGTCTATGGGCTGAAATGACGACGGTAATGAATCGAATATAACACTTGTAGTATGATAAATTCTTATTCAAAGTTTATAATTTTGCTTCCCAAAAGGGGAAATGCGGAGGTGTTTACTTAAACAAATCCTCATTTTTTTAATAAAGGTCCTACAGAAATAAATTTCGGTGGGAATATTTGTGTTACGGTGCAGAGGTAAACTAACAACGGCTTTTTAAAAATTCCACCGCAAAAGGAGCTGGCGTAGGTGTTAACTCAAAAAATTCCTATTTTCAAATACTGCCCCTACAGACTTGGAATTTGGTGTGGACTTTCCTTCTGCCCTGTAACGGTCAGATGAAGTAGGATTGTAAGAAATTCCTTCTCCGAAAGGTATTCTATGTAGCAAAAGTAAACAACACAACTGAACTGACGTAACCGAAGCGAAGCGAGGGCGGGTCGCTAGTTGTAATATAATATATGTTTGCGTCGCAAAAAGTAAATGTTTGACGTGCCCTCACGCTCAAAGATTGGAAAATATATAAATGGTTTGTTATTCTTTTTTTTTAAGAAAGACACCACCATATGAAATAAAATTACTTTTACGGTTTCTGTCGCGTTTGTATTTGATTTTTAATTGCCCGACGTTTCATACACTTCACAGTGATCATGGTCACGGGAGGACAGAGGTGTCTTACGTCCAAAAATCATCGTTATTACATATCTACCCGCTACAGCGTCAGTTATTAAAAGTTTGACCCATAATTTTAATACAAATTTATTGCCAGTACAAAAAGAAAATGATTGTATATCTATGTAAAATTACAAAACTGTACCTACAAACAATTTCCATATAAACAATATAACATTTTACTTCAACAATATTAAATTAAAAATCAAATACAAACACGATAGAATCCTGAAAGTTAGTTTTATTTGAAATGTGCAAAATTTACGCGAGTAAACATCAGGAGTCAGTCACCATCACAGACTACGGCCTAAACAAATAATGCCTGTATTGCGGGGACTTTACAAATATATATAACTAACGCAGACATATTACACGCAGACTCGGGACAACGGTTTGTGGTTCGCACAAAGTATGGTCCTGTGTGGGAATCAAAGCCATGGCCCTGGCACGGACGGTCGGTATCTCAACTACTACGCCGTCTCGTCTGTGCAGCGAGTGTTCCTCGACTAAAATAAACTTATTATAATAATAAACATATTGTTTTGATATTCAGTGATAGATCTGACTAACTCATATTATATATTTAATTCAATCACAATTATTACATCTAATAACTAATTAACATTGACATATTTACGTGCACCGACATAACAAACAAATACACAGGGGACATGTTCACACATACACACACGTATATATATACAGGGTGGAAGTGGACCGCTCCCGAAAACAAAGACAGGTAACCCTACTAGTCCTACTTGTAATGATAGACTAGAAAAAAAATCAATTCGGATGAAAAAAAAATGTTTTTTTCGCCACGCGAGGTCGTTGAACTCTTGAACATATGATCGTGAGTTTTGAATAGATTGCGTCTTTTCTCATCTGAGTATAGTTACGCATTTTTTATCGAGTTATCGTTACATGGCACTGTCCTAATACGATGGAATGTGAAAAAACTTAAAAATATTTGTGAAAAAAAAATTTTTTTTCTTCCTGATCGATTTTTTTTTCTAGCCTATCATTACAAGTAGGACTAGTAGGGTCACCACACACCTATATATATATATATATATACAGTCAAACCTGGGTAAGTGAGAACTGGATAAGTGAGAAAACTCTATAAGTGAGAGTAATAGCCAGGACCCGTCATTTTAAGCTCCCAAAACCTCTATTAGCGAGAAACAGAAACCTCTGTAAGAGAGAGTCGTTTTCCCCTCATGGACCTCCGTAAGTGAGACTGCTACTTATCTATACCTCTATAAGCGACAGTCGAGCTTTATTTATTTATATTATTCATTTATATTATTTCTTTTATTTCTTTATATATATACATATAATAATCAAGCAATATTCGACAAAATTTATGATTTAGAGAAAAACATTCAAAATACAAAAACATAAACCCAAACGAAATTGACGGATTTTTTTAAGTGTAAATAAAATAAAATTTCATAGTGCATGAATTTTTGTTTCGTTTCCATAAGCATCTTGATACCTGCCCTTATAAAGTACTTATATGTCGAAATCTAATGAAGGTAACATATACGCACTATTAAAAATACATATGTATGTACATAATATATGTTGTACATATTACACACATACACACATGCACATAATTTTATCATATTACATATTTACTGCATTCATACTTGTTGTGACTTGTTATTGCTGCGTACCTCTATAAGAGAGAAACGCTACCCATCTACCTGCATTAGCGAGAAACTCGGGTTAATGAGAAACCTCTATAAGCGAGAATGATATTGTGCTCCCTTGAACTCTCGCTTATCCAGGTTTGACTGTATATATATATATATATATATATATATATATATATATGTATATATATGTATATATATATATATATATATATATATATATATATATATATATATATATATATATATATATATATGTATATATATATCATCATCATCATCTTGCTCTTATCCCAATTACTTGGGGTCGACGTAATATGTCATCTTCCTCCATACAGTCCTATCAGACGTCATCTCTGCAGTCACTCCCTGTCTATCCATGTCATGCCTCACGCAGTCCATCCATCTTTTCTTTGGTCTTCCTTTACCCCTAAAGCCTTCAACATTCATATTTAAAACTTTCCTCACAACATTTCTTTCATCCCGTCTCATCACATGTCCATACCATGTCAACCTTTCCCTCCTTAACTTTTCCGTCACTGGCGCAACTTTCAAACTTCCTCTTATATGCTCATTTCTTATTTTATCCAATCTCGTCACACCACACATCCATCTCAACATTCGCATCTCCGCTACATGCAGTCGTCTCTCATCCGTCGCTTTTGTCGCCCAACATGCCGATCCATACAGTACAGCAGGTCTTATTAGGGTTTTATATATTTTACCCTTTAATTTAGGGGGTACTTTGGGGTCGCATGTTGTACCTGTGACCTGCCGCCATTTCATCCATCCCGCATCCATTCTGTGTTTCACCGCACGATCCAGGTCGCCATCGCTTTGGATAAGAGAACCGAGGTATCGAAAATCCGAGCATACTGGTATAGGTACTCCATCTAGAGATATGGGTGTAAAATTGGAGAGACCGCCGAAATCGCAGAACATGTACTCTGTTTTAGGTCTGCTGATTTTCAAGCCAACATTCTCCAATTTACAGCGCCACTTCTCCAGCATGCTCTGCACCTCAAGTCCTTCTTCTCCGACGAGAACAATGTCATCAGCGAATAGCATGCACCAGGGTGCCTCTTCCTGTATCTCCGATGTTAACGCATCCATTATCAACAGGAAGAGGTAAGGACTTAACGCCGACCCTTGGTGCAAACCCACATGCACACTGAACTCGTCGGAGTCTCCAGCCGCTGATTTTACGTACGACCTAGATCGTTGGTACATAGCACAGATTAACCTAGTATACTTCACAGGCACACTTTTCCCTTTCAGTGCCCACCACAAAACTATTCTCGGTATTCTGTCGTAGGCCCGTGGATTCCTCAGCCAAATCGCCCAAGGGTTCACCAAGAGAACGAACAACAGCTGTTCTCCGGAAAACGTACAACATCTACCGCTACCACTAGCCCACCTGCCAAGCGCGGCAACTATGACATATACATAATTAGTTATACATTATATATATACAATTAACGTGATAACTATCAAAATATTAAATATACATATGTATTATAAAAGTGCTGTTGTTACAGCACTTTTACGTAGATATATCACTGTTGTGATATACACGTATATGTATACTATATACTTATAGTTACATATGTATCTGGAGCGCGGTATGAATGTATTGCAGTGTGACGTCACCCTCACCTGTATGGACAATTATTTATAAACTAAAACTATTTCTACGGATTCTATCACGTTTGTATTTGATAATGAACGCAACAGAATCTGTAGCAATAGTTTTATTTCTAAATGTATAATACACTGGTGTAAACATCAGATATCATTAATCTAATATCTTTAAACGAGCAATTCTTGTATAATCTGATTACTTACACTCGTTAAACTAACAATTCTTGTATAATCTGATTACTTACTCTCGTTAAACTAACAATTCTTGTATAATCTGATTACTTACTCTCATTAAACGAGTAATTCTTGTATAATCTGATTACTTACTCTCGTTAAACTAACAATTCTTGTATAATCTGATTACTTACTCTCGTTAAACGAGTAATTCTTGTATAATCTGATTACTTACTCTCGTTAAACTAACAATTCTTGTATAATCTGATTACTTACTCTCGTTAAACTAACAATTCTTGTATAATCTGATTACTTACTCTCGTTAAACGAGTAATTCTTGTATAATCTGATTACTTACTCTCGTTAAACTAACAATTCTTGTATAATCTGATTACTTACTCTCGTTAAACTAACAATTCTTGTATAATCTGATTACTTACTCTCGTGAAACTAACAATTCTTGTATAATCTGATTACTTACTCTCATTAAATAAGCAATTCTTCTGTATATATAATTTGAATCTCGGAAACGATTCTCGCTCAAGGAGATGGTACCCCTCAGGGGGTACCATAGGGCCACCGACGACAAGTTCACGCTGCTCCGGTGGCCGGTCCAACGACGAAGGCGAGGTTCACGGGTGGGTTACGGGTGTGCGTGCTTACGCCCCTCTGTCGCAACTCGATGCGAGGAGTGCGCCGACTGTAGAAAAAAAGGGGGGTTCCGGAAAGGCGGTGAAACGCTGCCACCGAAGTCAAATATCGGGTACCATGGGGTCACGCGCCGCCTTTCCGTCACCTCGGACCGATTTGGTGGGGCGAGACGCATCCATAGTCCACCAAAAAAAAAAAAACAAATCGGGCGGTGAAACGCTATTGTAAAGTTTGTATGAGAAGAAGAAAAGCTTTATCCAGCTCACTTCACATTAAACACAAGTACACGCACGCGCACCGTGAATATAGGTTCAGGATCACATTTTATATTTGGTTATGGCTTTAAATATGTCTTATAGTAGACAGCGACCTAGCTGTGGCCCTCGTGTTGGAGCTAGTGACCTAACTGTGACCCTCGTGTTGGTGAGGTCCTTGAGCTTTATTCGTTTGCCGCGATGTGCAATAAAGATATTGTTATTGTAGTACCTCATACAGTGTCAGCGAGGGCGGTGTTGAGTGGCCGCACTAGTACGTGGGCGGGGTGTCGCGCCGGCACACCGACAAGGTCGTACCGCGTACGTGTGTACAGTTGTCAAACACAATAACAGCATTACGTATGCAACACACACGCGTACGTCTCGGCGCCGCGCGCCGCCACTCGCACCACAGTCCACAGTGCACGCGGGCACTATACATTTCATCATCTCGGGTCATGTATATCCCACTGCTGGGCTCGAGCCTCCTCCGTAATGGGAGGGCAATTGACCTAC